>UZAN01041348.1:4575-43695 GCA_900618425.1 Echinostoma caproni | reverse complement strand
ATGAATGCAAGTGGATATCCGTTCGCGTACAGAACATCCTTTAGGAGGTTAATTTCGTCGTTTAGAGAGTCCTCTGAGCATAGTTCACGCGCTCGATGAAAGAGTGTGCGAACGAGACCAATTTTGTATCGCACGGGGACGAAACTCGTGAAGTACAAATATTGCCCAGACCAAGTGTTCTTCCGGAAGATAGATCTTTTAATTGATCCATCTGGTCGAAGAATAATGTTTATATCTAGAAACTCGATGCGATCGTCCTGTTCATCGTGACGAGTTAGCTTGATGTTGGGGTGAATGCTATTGAGTCGATTAAATAGGTTTTCCCCGTCTTCCTTCTTTTGGCTTATAAAGAAGACGTCATCAACGTAACGACAGTGTAAATATAGTTTTGAAATATCTTCTTCAAGTTGCCCTTCTAGGTGACCAAGAAAAATATCCGCAAGAATCGGTCCCAGCGAACTACCCATGGCGACACCATCTATCTTTTCTTTTCTTTTTCATTTTACTTCCTTTTATTGAATATACAAGGATACCATTTTCAGGAAGAGGGAAGCGGCCAATCAGAGGGCTGCCATACAACAAACAAGTGGGGAAAGTCAGGCGGTGGTGGTGAGATTCGAACACTCGTCCTCCGGGGTGATAATTGGTGACGTTACCACCGGGCCACCACCGCCTGTCGATATCCTTGTCCGAGGAAGGCGAATTTAACGTTTGACGTGCATAAAAGTAGCAGTCGTTTCGTTCAATCATCTGTGGTGATTTTTTTGTCATAGATACCCACAAATGTGTCCGTCATTTTCCTTGTTTATTATCACGCGTCAGCGATGTTTTTATTAGGACTTTTATTAACCTAATGGTTTTTAAAACACCCTGAAACGGTTGAACGCTCTAACTGCACAATTTTTTCCATGACAATAAAGTTGGCAATTGTTCGCACAACGAACCTGAAATAACCACTCTCATAGAACCTGTATTATCGTATGCCCGAACATTTGAATGAAACAATGCTTTGGTCTGCATCTTCTTCAGTGTATGGCTTGTGGTCCAATTCCCTCTCCTACCCTGCTCAGACGATAGACTAAATTATCCATAAAATATGTTTATAGGCACAACAAACTGATTGAAATACGCATCTGGAACTAACAGAAAGTATCATATCAGAACTGTGCGAGATCTGTTGTACTAATAAATTTGAATTAGTCACGGCAACTAGTTTGAGGGATTCGAGTAATCCCAGAGGAACCACGGTAACCAACTGTTCTGTTTAGGAAACTGTCACACACACAGATAGGGAAAATAAAAAAGCGGTTACAAACAACAGGGACTCTTTTTCGTAGAATTTGATTGCCAGCAATGTGCCATCTTCCAGGAATGACACAGTTCAGTCATATTAAACTTACAGGTTTGGTTCAATGGGAGTGATCTTGTTTGTGTGTCTGTGTGTGTGTCAGCGTCATTTGTCATACACAATGCATCCAACAAAACCCCAACTGCTCACACCACATGACATGCTAATACCAATCACGCAATTTGATGCGATCTGCTGGAGCCAATCTCAAATGATGCTCGAGGGGAAGACGGTAGGATTGACATGAAACAACATCTCTTCATCTTAATTTGAACGGTTTACGAATTAGGAGAAACCCAGCCGCATGTTAGATTCCTATCCTATCCTCAGAGACCCCAATTCGGTTCCTTTCCCTGTGAAAAAATCCGCATATTACTAACTAACGTTGAAGTAAACACACAGATTTGCATAAAAAAGAGCCTTTTCTTTAGTCTCAATGTTTTTAGATATGAAGTTTTGATCAGTGTTACCGTTTATGCGGAGGAATCGGACTATTAAATCATAACCCGAATATTGCATGATTAATTTGCTCGGGGGATGCAGCGTGCATGAGCCTGATTTTCACTTCCTTATTTCAATAAAATCGCGGTGAAAGAAATCTTCCATGACAAACATTGCATCCTAATATCCTTTGTCTGCCTGCTTCATCACGTAATCTGTGGTTAGTTACAAGGTAACCTTCTGAATCTCGCTCGCTCTATGTTATCTGAAAGCTTCACATTTGCACAGATCGTAGTGCTGTGCGATACTACTCACATTTGTGCGCAAAATGATGCAACTGATAATTTCGTTTAGCGGTCAAAAACGAACAAGACCTGTTCGAGCGAACCGCTGCTGTTCAGTAATGGTAACCACAGGAATGCGAATCTACTGATAGACCGTTCCATCGACTATTCTGTATGCATGTGAAAATTCTGAGCAGTCATTCAAAATGAGGCCTGGAGAAGATGGAATGGGTTGCCACAAAGGACTCCCTGATCGCAGGGTCCGAAACCCCTGGTGACCGCCATGAGGCATTGCAGAACTTCAGGATGGGGCAGCTCGAAATTGGTTTGGACCTTCTGTCGCATGCCGTGGCCCTGCGAGTCCTGTTGAATCAAGCGCTCCCAGTGTTGGACGATGCCGCGCTTTCGGAATTACTGTTCAATCGTTTCGTGGAGGGCCTGCCGGAAGACTTGCGGGAGACGGCATGCATAATTAATGCCGAGAAGACCGTGGATATATTCAAACTAGCAGATGTCCTGAGGGAGTTCACTAGGAAGCATGTCACCCCTGTCCAATCAACCGAAGGCCCTAGACGCCAGTCTACAGGGGTTGCNGAAACTAACAGGCACTAACCGATTACAACAAGAGGGCTGTCCAGAAGGGGAATTTTGAACGCAAAGAGCCAGTGTACTGGCAGAAAAATTGCCCGAAAAACGGCGTAAGTGTCCCAAGAGAGAACCCCCTAATTTCGTTCAAATTGTTGTCCCCGGGCAAGGCTCCCTCCGGAACGGCTGAGCGCTTTTCAGTCCAGACCCATATAGAGATGCACGATCAGAAAGGGACTTATTTGTTTGACACATATGCTGCAGTTTCATTGTCAAAACCCCAGTCAACTGATTCAACAGAATCCTGGGATACAGTAGTGAAGACTGGCGGTAAATACGATCCGCAATTTGATAGCGCAACAAATCAGACTATTTCTACTGAGAACATGACCAATTGCCAGAAAAAACGATGAGCAAGCTAAGAACACACGTGAAACGCAAACCAGGTACACTTCTAAAAGTAACGGAAGCAAAGTACAAACACCATGTCGGAGGCTGTGTCGGCAACCTTGACTCAAGAAAGTTACTGCCCAGATTGTAAATATCATATAGAATAAGGAAAGAAAAACATCTGGTGAACAAAATTCAAGAGACGAACACCAACAGTGTGTTTCAAAGTGAGCATGACGCTTGGACCATAGCCGTACGCCAGAGTTGTCAGAAATCAACCTACAGGCCAGGTCATCAAAAGTCAATCATGAAACCATAAGAAGTTGTCAGTTAAAGACAAACCTGTTCGAATTCCCAAAAGAAAGATGTCATTATTCACTGCATGCAGAGTTCATTTTAGTCTGGGAGGAGAAATAGTGTGAGGTACTACTAACATTTGTGAGTAGTACACAAAAGGAGAAGATTGGAGTTTACTTGCAAAGGTCAAAAATAAACAAGATCTGTTAGAGCATATTGCTATGTTCAGCATGGTAACTACAGGAATATGCATCTACTGCTGGACTGTTTCATTGACTATCCTGTATGCGTGTGAAAATTGTGAAGACTCGTTCCAAATGATACGTTTTGTTGTATGTGTGCCAATTTTCTGATACCGTCATTCCTAAGAAAATAACTATCCTCGTCCGGGCGCCGTATTCCGGATTTATAACAGTACTATAAACCATTCTCACAGGATCATTGACCTAAATCGTGTTATCTTCTGCACACCACCCGTCCAGTTAGTGTGTGCGAAAAAGTCAATACACAAACAGGACGCAAATGTGCCACAGATTGGAGCATTGATCAGTGTATTCAATCGATCAACTTTGTTAACACGTATGCAGTACAGCCCAATTGTGTACTTCAGTCACCACTGACTGCATGATATCCCAAAGTTGAAACTTGATCAACTACAATCTCCAACTGACTAGTTGATTCAAATGAAATTCAATATTTATTGGACTTTGATTGTATCACCTTCACATTGTCAGCAATCGTGAGTTTTCTTGCCCCGTAATCGTCATCAACTGGAGGATTTTAAGAGTAGACAATTAACCGTTTGCTAATCAAATCCAAGATTGTGTGATGATTTTGAAATCGAATATGAAACATCCTGTTAGTTGAGAGAGACAGTTCTCCGAATGTGTCACCATAGAAGCAATTGCGTTGACACGTCCGTACTAACTGCAAGGTTCCAAGATCAATCCAACCCTGCCGCTGTGATGTTGAAGTTACTGAACTGTCGATAAATCACTGTTGTGTATCTGATTTGTTCTGTTTTTCGAACTTAGAATTCCTTTTAGCGTTCTCAGTGAATGCTTACAAAAAAATGGCAATCCATGGATTTAACTTGCTCATTAGCAAACAACTTGAAAATGATCGCCTTTTTCCGGATTTTTTTCAATAGGTTAACAATAGCTGAGTAGATCATAAGAAGGTGGTGTACTTGTGATGCCTTGGGCTCAGCATGCCATGCATGATTGCTCACTGTCCAGCGTTAACTTCAGTGTGTGCGACAATATGGAGGTTTGATCACGTGATTATTTGTGGAATAACCTCCGAGAATTTGTAGGACTAAAGAATTTGATTGACGACCACCGTTCGACCCCTGGCTTGCACAGTTCAGCGGATTAAGTCGGCAGGAATTCTGTATGATTGCTTGCATTGCATGTTTTTCGACTGTTTGGATCGAAGATTCACATAAAGAATTTGCACAACAAATTCGTATTTATTGACGAAATTCGAAGCTCTCATGTAATCAAAGATGATCACACTGTGAGAACCATGGATTGGGATTCACTCAGTCTACCTTGGCCTGAGCAAAATATTCAAAAGATAGAATGTTTTTGTTCGGGTGAACTTGATTAAAATCGATACTTAGAACGAAGTCGTATTCAACCGTTGATTGATTTAATCGGTCAAATTTATCCCCAAAATGAAACCCTTTCGGATGACAGTCTCATCAAATTCCGGATGATGCTCTCAGTTAATTTCTCTTTTTGTCAGATAGCAGCATGAGTTCAAACAACTTGTGATCACACACGCGTACGAATAGACTCGAGCAAACACGCACGCACACACGTACGCACACACACACACACACACACACACAACACGCACCGTCATGAACTAATGCCATCACGTGACATCCGCTTCATTGGATTGGTTAATGTTCCAAAACCGGAATGGTATGATTGAAGTGGGTGGTCTCATACCGTGTACAGTTAGAGCGAATTCAGTTCCGACAAGTGTACGCAACGTAAGTGGGGAAATCGGTTCGTATCGTGTGCATTCTTCAGACAGTATTTTTTCAACTGATTACACACTGCATTTTTTTTATGTGCTATTTGTCCACAAATTCCGATCCTATCAGTCACTTGCTTCGTATTTTGAAACTGTTTCCGGTAGTCAAATGTTTGGTGCGTATCCATTGCTGTCGTGTTTTACTGAATAATGAAAAATAGCCGTTCGGTGTACTCATTCAGAATTTACTGTTGTTGAGACATGTGTATCTACTCTCAAACACTTACAACGATGTAAATCGGATACACGGTCACCAAAAAAGATTGTGAGTACATGATGCAGAACTGTTTGGTTCCCGCAGGGGAGGGAGGAAATGTGTTGTATGGAAACAAAAAAGCCTATCGGTTGCATTGCATTGTTTCGACCGGTGATGGATATGCGAAAGATCGCCAAGTATTCCAGAGACGTTGGTTCTTTTTACACCTTTCCGAGTAATTATTGCGTTCAGAGGATAACCAGGTTGTCTGTGTTTAACCTGATCCGTCTCGAGGTGTTCGGCAAGTCCATTGGAGATGTATAGATAATCCCAACATTACAGAGTGGACAGTGTTATTGATGGGTTACGTTTTTGAAACTTTTTACTGGGGCATACATTAAACATCGAGAGATCATTTAAGGTTATCTACAGAACCCCGATGAACCCGGCCTAAACAACGGAGACAGATTATGCTGTACACAGCCGAGACAGTAGCTATTCAGATCCAACACCCCGAAATGTGTAAACAAAAGGGGCTT
Organism: Echinostoma caproni; assembly: GCA_900618425.1. NCBI lineage: Eukaryota > Metazoa > Platyhelminthes > Trematoda > Plagiorchiida > Echinostomatidae > Echinostoma > Echinostoma caproni. The sequence goes on along the minus strand of UZAN01041348.1, from coordinate 37,569 downwards.
ATTCACATATTGAGATTACCATGGCTCGACGATATGACGTAATCAGCCGTGGTTCAGAAAATTAAACGATGACGAAATGAATATGTTACATAATCAGTTTAATCACATGATTACAACTTTATAAATCCTATCCTCCCACCTTAGCTTCTTTTATGAATAATGAATTTTCTCGCTACCCTATGAAAGTATATTATTGTAGACGCTTAAGAATGAATAATCGAAGGAATCATTCACTTTGATGGTCTTTTCAAAATATAATCGATTCAGCAGCAGAAGAATACTGCATCTGTTTCTATTAGAATTACTCCTTGAATAAGGGAATTAATTTAATGGAGTTACCCTGATCTCTCATGCAACGTCATGTACTATCTGAAAATTTATGCGCATCATCTCGCTTCAAACACGCACCCACGTGATCACTGGTTTAGTACAATCTATGGCAATCCTGCGGGTCATGCAAATAGCGCTGAAGGCCAGCATTGTGAATAAACATTCAAATACGTGGGGTAATCGCGCCGATTTTTCATTCTAAATGAATGATGTCAATGCAGATCTGATTTTCGATGGACTGTAGGGTTTGGCACATGAAATACAAACATTCAGCCCCATGTAGCCTGTGGTGGAATCAGAAGTGTGATACGCCTAAAAAAGCAGAAAGTAGAGAGTTCATAGACAGACGACGGAGGATATATTTAAGAATTACTGGAAACCCTGTTAACAAATAGCAGTAAATTATACAATCACGTTTTANTTGCATAAACCATCACTATGAAAGTGAAATATATATGCATATTGTCAAAATCCCCTAAAAGGGTCATCTATCTTATGGTTTGAATAGCAACTTTATGTAGAGCGATTCTTTCTGCGAGGTCCAGTTTGGTTTTTGTGATGTTTGCGCTCGATAATGATGTGTGGATTGGTTTGAGAAAAATGATAAACCAGACCCTACTAAAATTACTCTCTCGCAGGTGGGAGAGGACTTCCTGGGGTATCGTGTCTTTGAATGAATGTAGCCTGGTCATGAGACAGTAGTGGTGTCACCCATGACCTTTTGGGCTATCTCAAGGGCCTTAAGGTACCAGGGGGATTACATATTTTTTGCTCTGTTGGATACGGCACAACACACCGGTTGGTTAATCGCTCTGTTCTGCACTTCCAAAATCTTTGGTCTTCACCCGGAACTTTTAGAGAGTTGAGAAGATGGGCTCAGTAAATGAAGTTAGTACAATTCCTACTGAAGGTTATGAGGGAAGGAAAATTTTCCTATGGGGCATGGAATGAGCTGAATAGAGCCTTCATGTGCTCATACTCATGTACAACCACAGTCCCTCCAATCCTCTTTCTACAGGAGATATTGTAACGATTTTTGAAACGCTACAAGCATACCGTAGAAACTTCGAAGTCAGTCCGATACCGTACAGCATCTGTCTGGCGCACTACCGTTCTATTTTATAACAAGACCGAGGTAAGACATTTTGCTAAGTAAATCAACTGAAACCAGCTCTACACCAAGGTATTGATCGATGCGACAAGACCTCTGTAAGTAGACGATTGCAATTGATGCTAGCGTTCAGTCTCAAATCTCCATGATCTCATGCCTCTTTCGCATAATGAAATAGATCAGTTCCCTTCGGACCCAGTAGTCATCTGCAAAACAACACTTGTTTATTAGAGCTACTTTCAAGTTATGATGAGCTCCATATTCTGTTTACACGTGGCTACATTGAAACGAACGAAATACGGTTATTGTGAAAAGGATGGGAGTCAAATTTTATCAGCTGAGCAAAGATGGCAATCCAAAAAGCAATCATACTGACTTGGAAATGTACGAAGCGGGGAGAGAGAACGAGTGTGTGTGTGTGTGTGTGTGTGTGTGTGTGTGTGTGTGTGAATATATGTTTATCAGACTATGCAGTAAGTAAACCTTACAGGAATGAACCGTATTTTTAAACCATTAGATGGTATGGAGAGTGAGCATCCCGAGTGCATCGTCATTGTGATCGATCCGAGTCTCATAGACTGACCGAGGTCATGTGTGGTCACATTTTTGGGGTCTTGGAACTGGGTAGCTCAAAGCTAAACTCAAAGTTTTATTATGGGGATTGAATACAAGCTCATACTTCTCTTGTCCCCATAAGATGTTTACGCAATTGAAACATTCCTCCGCAAAACAAATGATAATAAAATGTCACATATAGTTCCAGGTAGTAGAAAGCACTGTGTAGTCTTCAACTAACTTGCGCTTTTAACTGTGTAGGAATGTCGAGTTGTCAGAGTATCATCACGTCTCCGACTGAAAGATTCAACAGTTGGCGTACAAAAGACCTGAAATGGAAGGGTGTTCCAAGTATTGCACACTCTGACACCCAATGATTGACGCAGGCATTCCAGCTGGCACTTTGGAATAAGTAACTTGAAACGATGTCCCCTAAAGTTTATGTTGGGCGACAACGTGGACAGCGGCCCACATGGATCGTTTTGGTCCTGCAAAATTTGATGCTTCAAAATCAAGTCTCTTCGAATTCGGCGGTACTGAGCACAATATAGTCCCAATCAACGTACCCCGTCATCATACGTGAGGCCGTTTAATCCCTTGACCATCTTGGTGGCCATACTTTGTGGACGCTTCAGCACCTTACGATCACATTGCAACCATGGGCGCCAGGCTTGGATGGCGCACTCTGTGTACGATCGAATGTACACTGGTAGCAAACATGGGATCAGCACTGAGCCAAATCGATCAACGACTCACCTAAGCAAGTCGACATTCTTCATAATAGCGGACAAAGCCCTGGTGCAGTTGATTGAGCAGCTCAAGTCCTCTGGAACAGTGATACCTAAGTATACAGATAAGCTATGTAAGAAAGTCCATTTACGTGTTTAATAATTGTCCCCATGGCACTATTGTGGGATGTAATCTTCGCGAAGTTGTCTAATTAGTTGGTAGGTTTTGCTCAATTAATGCCTGAGATTGTCAAAAGCATAAAAATTCCAAATATTTTTAGAACTCAACTTCCAATGTTTCGGTTATAAGTGAATACAGGGACTCGGTTTTGCTCCCTCGATAGAATTCAACTGACGACTGAAAATCTTATTTGAAATTTGACAGAAATTTGCCGTGCTTATGTAGTGGTTTTGCATTGTCTTGATGATCACAAAGGGCGCTTGTTAAGCCCAAGAACGAACCGACTAATAAACGCGTAACCTTGACTTGCTGATTGTTCAGTCTGACCGTTGTGTGATTGGTTGGCTCACTAATCATCCAATCAGGTCGCGCCTAGTCAATCTTTGTCCAGTGTACGCGCATGAGTCTATTGATCATTGGGACAGCACCGTACCTTAACATTCAAATAATTTAATCCGTCTTCGGTAGTGTATTTTCGTTGTTTTACCTATCGCAATATACCCCTACTATGCAGAAGAATGAATTCTGTTAGAATCCAAAACAGAATGTGTAGGTTCCCGCCAAGCTTGGACAACGGACTTGCTTACCACCAGAGCTGGCAATGGGTATCGCTCGAGTTCATCTGGGAGTGTATGAAAATATTTCTTGTCATGATAAACCCCAAGCATGTGTTCTTCTGCTAATGACTAATGAAAAGTTGGGTTTATTTAATGAATATACCAATTAGTTCACTCTACGTATGCAATCGCTTGAAATGATAAATATTTGTGTCTAATGATTAGCCTTGAAGAATTCAGTTGCTAGGAGAGTGTTTCTTAAAGATACTTATTTGAATAATAGCCGAAGCGGGGTGGGTTTCACCGTTTATGGCCTACCTAGGCTAAAATTTACTAAAGAACTAAAAAATTTTACACAGTTGTTATGTTCTCATTCCTCAGAATCTTAGGTGCTCAAACCAGTGATTGCATGGTGGTTAGCTTCAACCAAAGCTGATCTATAAATGAGTATTAGGCTATAGTGCTAGAAATCAACTGAATATTACTCATAAAATGAACTAGATACTACTACTACGTACCTTTCACGCTATTCTGCTTGAAATGGTCGCCGAAACAAGTTGGAGAAGCCAACTATTTACTGAGTGGAATGCGAGAACTCATATATGTCTGGGCTCGATCTCTCAACAACTGGATGGACAGATTGTTTTGTCGACTATGTCTGACAAGCTCGATGTAACAACTGCACAAAATACGGTAGGAGCTTTCCAATAGTTTACGCAACACATACTTAAATCACATGATAAAATCTCCCCATAACTTGTGAGCAGCTTGAGCTGGGATACCTGTAATTAGTTTCCCTTTTGAACTCTACGTGTTCTTCGTCGTGCTCCCTCAACGATTATATTTAATCCCATACATAAATCGATCCTCCCCCGCCCCCTCCCCCCTGATTACGTATTAACAGTATTCCAGAAATATTGAGACACTTCTCGTATCCAATTACTCTGTCAATCATATTTCACTAGCAAAATAACTTCCACCCATTTCTTTTTCGGATATTCAACGGATAGCTTTCTAACATTACAGCAACTGGAATGAAATAGACCTGTATAATCACGTGATTGTGGATTGTGATTCATAAATGATATCTTGGCATCTTGAGTGCACAAACATTAGATTTTTCCACTCATCAAACCGTAGTAAACTGGAAGGACATGTGCCTAAAATCCGACAGGTGAGCATCTGTCAACCAAAAGTCGGTTGTGTGTGCATGTGTGTGTGTGTGTGTGTGTGTGTGATCGAGACTGGAAGGGGCGCACGATTAGGCGTTTCTGTCGAATGGCAGCACCAGCACAGGTCCACACACACACACACACACACACACACACACACACACACACACACATGCACATAGACACAGGCACGTGTTGACAGACTAATCTGACGTGCGTGTCAAGTGTTTTTGAATCGATTCATGGTGAAATGTTTTTGTCAATTGTGTACTCAACGGCTTTCTCTCTCTCGCGCGCGCGCGCGCGCTCGAGCTTCATCAATCATGCTTTCAAGTGTTTGAATAGTCCCACAGAACATGTTGAGAAAAACAACTTGGCGTACAAGCTAGTTGGCAGCTTTTCGTAATCATGCCAGTAGATGGCATCAGATTGGAATGACAACAGGAGAAAGGATGATGACATTCTGTCCTAAATAATTCAAATCTGGCTCCGAGCTTGTGTGTGTAAGAGTGAAGTAGATCGCGCTTTCCCTCAGAAATGGAATCCGCGCGACACTCACGTGACCATGAGCACGGTCGTAATCGTTGCACACTACCGTTTCGTTTCGTCCATTGCGAGCTGAACGCACTTGTACCCAAAAGTTCAAAAAGTTTAAACTATGTATTACTCACTGTGCCATGAAGATAAGCCGCGGTACCGCATCGGTGGATGCGACCGCCCTACTGTTTAACATGTTTGTGGACTGTGTTTTAATCGGTTATTAGATCTACCATTTTCATAACTTTATCAAAAAGCAACATGGACGGAAATAGCGATGGGCAATCACAAAGTCAGGTGCGCTTGATGCGTACCAAGATATGCATCATTTGAAGAACAACTTGACAACACAGTTGTTTAGTTGCTCTTCTCATCCAAGAATCAAATAGGAAGGATATCGGTCGCACTTGCACCGATTACTTTTCTCCCAAATTCTTTCCTTAACTCTTCATACTCCGCTCGTCTCACCTCCGTAGATGCCTGAGCCCATGGACGGAAAGACACAGATTACCACATGTTGCATTGTCACCTAAGCGGCAAGATTCCAGACAAAAAGCGTCCCAAGGCAGGTGGCTGCGTAACAGAAAATAGTACAACTTGATTTAGTACCATCCTTAGACCACTAGGACCAAAACATCACAAGAGCGGTGGGTGCGATCGAGCAATAGAGGTTGCCCGCCCTTCTTTCTCCGTAACCCACGTGTCCGTAACCTGGGGCATTGTTCTATTTCCCTTTGCCTGTTTGAAATCCCCTGTACTTTATTCTCTCGATAAAATCTTCAGCCGTTTAGTATCAGGGTCCTCTCGAATCTTCCAGCATATGAAAGGTTTGTTTGTTATTCGGTCTGATTAAGAAGCTATCGCTGATGAGCTTCAAGCTCTGATTTAAGCGTTTTGATTCCTGGAACCTTCACCGTTTCTCGTCACGCTACAACACTTATTCATGTAGGGTTTTATGCAGTTCACTCGTCTAGGTTACTGTCAGGGGAAGCCTAACTTTCCCATGAGAATTCCCACAGTGTCCATTTGGAATGTCTTTGAACCAATCGCCACCATGTTAAGGTGCCGCTGTTCTCTCAATATCACTGAATTCGTGGGATTCAGGGTAACGGACAGAACACAGCAGTCTGATTTAGCCATTCCCTCCATCGATGTTCTCGGATTTTGCATTCAGGTAGAACCTGAACCATGTGCAATCCTATAAATGCAGCACGGTTCTCCATTGATCAGTCCACTTTTTTCTGATGCTATCAGTAAACGCTTACACTGATTATCATTGTATTTAACTGTAATCGTCGGGGAAACATCTCGTGGGACACCATTCAGATATCCTCTGGCAGAAACAATAGTCACACGGTTTTGTTTACCTTTTCTCGAAACTTGTTATATATGTTTCCAGTGGCTGGAAAGCTCAACTTTCCCGCCATTCACCACCAAGTGGTATTCAGGGGATTTGTAATACTTCAACTGCCCGGAAACCGCGGTGTCCTATCTCGTAGCTTCACTGTGAACTGGAAGGGTAACGTGTATGGAACTTAAGACCCGATCCATTGATTGTAAGCAGATTAACTGCGTATGTAGTGGATAAACTCCACAAGGCGCGTTCGCAGTATTTCAGTAACGTGTGATTAATACTGACACAAAGTTGGTTATCCATCTTTTTTAGAGAACGTAAATTAGATTCAATAATGTCTGAAGATTCACCCTAGAACACATGATGAGAATGCAAAATGACTAACAAGCTCGTTTTCAGTGTTTTATGATCATACCAATATAACACAGGATAAATGACTGATTACAGTTTTTTTTATCTATTCCCTCACTTGCTCCTGTATGAAAAATCATATCGACAGCACAACTGAGCGCCTATACGAGCTTAGCCTTGAGCAACACCCTGGCAAATGGTGTCATATAGTACTATGTTTGATCTAGAAATATGATCAAAACAAGTGTTTATTGCTTCAGCTCCTAAACTCAATGCGGGAGAGGGAACACTAGTGGAGCACGACTGCCACAGTAAAATCTATGATCATGGTACAATACGCGCACATAAAGGGTAAACAAAAGATAGAAAAATAAAAGCATAACGAACCAATCAGATTTCGTCTTTGCCTCTCCAATTGATTGGTCCAATGACAGTTGTGTCTGATTCGTTCCACATTCATCCACTCCGGAATCGATATGTCTTTGGCGTCGAAAATATGCTTGTGGCTTGCACGCGGCCTGAGGAGTTCTGTAATCTCCGTCCTAACATTAATTAAGTCGATAGATAGCCATTGTGGTATTTCCATATTAGTTGCATCGCTAATGCGACCGGAGAGTCTGAAAGTGTGCACTGAGATACAGGGAAACAGTTTAGTCACATGAAGTCCCACATTCTATAGCCATAGAGGAAACAGTTACCAGCCTTGTCCACAAAACCGCTCAGCCTGCTTAAAAACAATTTGCTGAATCATATAGACTCCCTTAGAGGAACTTCAGACACGTAATCTCAGACAACCCAACAGGGGAAAATTGACCCCTGAGGAAACTCATGCTCGGAGTGGAGGACAATTAGGATCAAATTATATAGAAGTTCTGCTCATCCTCCCTTCCCCCGCAAATCCCTCCCAGTAATCTGTAGTTATTCATTTGTATATTATGTTGTTTTGGCGTAATTAAGAAACAATGAAAACGATATTCTTTACGGCTGTGTCATTCAATAGTTCATCTTTAATTTCTTGTTTCATACTCATCTTGGTTAACGAAGGACTGCTAAATAAATAGTTTGCTTCATGTCTTCAAAATGTCTATATACAGCCCATTAATCGATTTAATAAAAAGAATATTGCTGTTCGTCTAAGGAGCTTTTCAATTAGCACAAAGTTTTTAATCGTTCATCAAGTGAGCTACAGTGTTGTTTCAGTTTATCTTCTGTTGCGCCAAGTAGAAGTTGGATAGTAGACTTAAATTCTTTTGCTGCAATTTTCCTCTTATGTATGTTTTCAACTGACAGTATTCCAGTGGCTGACCACCGGTACAAGTCTTTACGATTTTTCTAGAATTTTCCAATTGCATGCTTGATTCGTAGATGATCTTCTCACCATGCTGTCCCCCCCCCCCTATCTCCCGGCCATGATTGACCGGCATCGTTCATCTGTTTGATTTGCATACTGGTCACCAGCTGCACTCTCCGTTTGGCATTAATAGTCTGAGTGAATAGAATTATTGATCAGCGACGAATGGCGATATGGTCACTGTCGATTGACTGGTCTGAAAATGGACCAATCACAGTAGAACAGCTAAGTTTGTACTTGATGGACACTCATTGAACATAGTTCAGTGCGAATATTGATGCTCTCCCTGGTGGTGAAATCGAAGAGATGGTTCTTTGAACAGTAATTTTCATGCATTTTTGCATTTTTACCTATATATTTCTGGTGGGACAGTTTTGCAAACAAAAATACTCCCATGAATACCGTTTTAGAAACTTAAAGTTTTACCTTCACTGATTCGATTTGGCTCGAATCCACAAAGACATTGGTTCGAAAGCACACTGCAATGCAATATAATTCTCCAACGGTATACTGTGGTTCTAAATATTTCAAGATTTATCATGGCTGATTCAAAATATTTGTCTTTTTTCTCTTTTAGCCATTTACCACCATCTTAGATAGACAAACCCCCACGCACACGGAACACCACGGTCTATTGCATATCGTTTGGTATCTTGCTTGCATTTATCACCCATTTGCCACTTGTCAACATATTCCTCTCTAGTTATTCATCGATCCGTCTGTGTGCGTGCGCGCCAACACGCGCCAATGTGACGATGCACTTGTGTTGTGTTGTGTTGTGAGCTTGTGTCCACATGATATCTCGGTCCACTCGAGCACAGATACAAATTGACCCGGAAGAAAATGTATCACCAGCATCGACCCACTTGGACATTACATAATCCATGGATTGAACCCACGCAAACGCGAGAAATATGGCATCATCCGGTTCATCGGTCACAATGTAAGAAAATCCCGGTGCAACGAATACCCTATTGTTGTAATCGGCCCGACAGTCTGAACAAATTTGGCTACGAGGCACGAATTACTTTTGAGGCGGCGAATAGAAATAACGGAGACAGTGAAGAGGATAATGCCGACTCGTATGAGGATCTGTTTGATGAAAACAATGATACGACCATGTTTATGGATTACGAGGCCAGTCGTAGACCGGATATTTACACCTGTGCCTGGACGAAATTGCAAGAGCAGAAGGAGGAGGGTAAATTGTATCATCACCCCGTGTTCATCGAAAAGCGGTCACACTTGATGGAAAATAATTTCACAGAACGCTATTATCAAATTCAACCCGAATCGTATCAGTATTACAACTTCACGCATCACAGCCCGGAAAAGCCATTGGACGATCAGGTATACACATGGGAAAGTAAATAGAATAGGAAAAGAGGAAGAGAAACCGTGGAGAGAAATATGCCTTTTTTCTCGTTTTCCCTGTGTTTGTGTGTTCAATCGTCGGTTTTTTCTCTCTCTAAAATCAATGTCGAGGTTTCAGTTGCGTCGCATGAGATAGACTATCGGTTCTACCATAATAAATTGTTAGAGTGACTTAAAGTTGACCTGGAAAGAAAATGCACCGAACGAGGAAATAGCCTCGTAAAATTGGCTTCGGTTTATCAAAATAATCAAACGATCGTTTCCTGAACATTTATACCAAAATAAGTTTAGCGTATATGATCTTTATTACGGTTTATCATCGAATGTTTTGCAGCATTCATATATATATATATATATATATTTGATAATAAGTATTATGTGAATGACTGGACAAAATTTCCCTGGAAGCACACGACCGGTTTCGCGGTTCTTGCCGCTCGTCAGGCATGCGTATCTGGTAATCTTTTGTCAATGATATATATATATATATAATCACTTCCCTGACAAGCGGACGTTATCTGTTTTGAGCCTTCTGGGAAATTTTAACCCATTAATCCCATAGCACTGATTAACACCATATCCAAAGTCGGTCAGCATGTGGATCGAGTTATTTCCGTTGAATTGTTCCACATTGCATCGCGTATACACTTATCACAAAGTTGACTCTCAAATAAAATGTATATGTGCAGATGATTTGGCAATACCTAAAATGATTGTGATGTTCCATAACAAGGTGAAATGCATGCTCCTAAATATGTAAATTCATACATTTTTCAAGGTAAAATAAACTATCTCCAACCTTCGTCTGGTGAAAATTCTAACTCAACTGTGTGCACATCCGTCATCACGTGATCTACCTCAGTTAGGTATAATCATGTGAATCTGGGCTCCCGTGACTGGGATACGTGATTCGTGAAATGTTTCGCTTTTTCCACTTCACTTTACCCTCCACCTCAATCGTCTGTATCATGTGAGTCGGTTAATGTGGCAGCGTTTCTAGTCACCCTCACGTCTGTCCAAATGTCGTGGGTTCGAATCTCACCAACCAGGGCCCCTAAATTCCTCACTTCTTGATAGCTTGGCCAGTTCCTCCGTGCAGAAAACACATTCTATGATTTTTTTTATTAAATAAAACCAATTAAAAAATTGGAAAGTTTTATCAGATTTTATGAGTTTCAATATCATAAAAATAACTACCAAAAACTATTATACCATCTTACAGTGTAGCTATTCTGATTCAGTTTGTTCGTTCTGTCAACCGCAAATTGCAGATCACTTAGAACCAATCGCAGTCATTTGAACAATATGGAATGAAACCGGAACATATGAAGATTTGAATTTTGAGAAGCCCCAAAAGAAGAGAAAACCATAGCACAGGCGCTTGTAATCTAGATATCTGAACGTTTTCTCAGCTCCATTTCTACTGCTTAACTCGGAAAATGGAAAGAACCATGCAAATTATGACCTTGAATGCTCAATTTTGTTTCAAATGTGATTGTGAATACCCGTCGATAATCTAGCTGTATTTTTGTGCTTGGTGAATGCGTAAAACCTGCCTTTCTAGGATCTGCTTTCATTTGCTTCACTGGTAGAATACGTTTGGGACACATAACGTCTTCATATCAGGTGACCTCAGCTGCAATTCAAAATGAGTCATCATTTTCCAAACGGTAGCATGAGCAAAAAACTGCTAATCGTCAAATTGTTTGAGTGCAACTTTCTTCAGCTGCGATCAAATTTAGCTGTCGTTTTGTTTCGACGTGATCAATTAGCTCCCCTCTGGTTCGTGTCTTGATAGAGAAATTCCATTGATTGTGCAATAAATTGGGCTCATGTTCATGTCAGAGCACTTGTGCAAATCAGGAATTGAGTCAGCGGATTTATGTGCCTCTCGGCTTCAATTATATGTCAAAAACTTCTGAATTTTTCATCGGGTTTGGGTATGGTGACACAACAAAACGCTTATTCAGCGAGCCTCATACGTCAAGGTCAAATTGTATGTGTCTTGGATTATACTTTCAGTTGTTTCAGTATTGCGAATAATAAGTGAGTAGTTTGTAGCCAGATAACCTATCAAGTTATTTAAGCTAGAAAATATTCATCGATTGGCTTATTTACTGTGCGTTGAATGAAAATAGATAGGCTATTCAAAATACGTTTGTTCCGCTTGATAAACACTCATATAAAACGGGAACCATTCATTACAAAGGATGAATTTCCACGCTGCTTTGCATAAAATATTTTCCAAATCTGAGTTGCAAATTTCAAACTTCTACTAATTTTATCGTGGCACTCAGGATCGCGCAAATTCAAACGGCGATTGAAGAGAACTATGAACATAGAAGTGGGAGATAAACTCAGGAATAAATACACCTGACCCATAGACAGCAATATACAAGTATGATATTGGAAACTGAAATTTATTTCCAAAATGAGAGTGAAGTTGCACGAGTTTGATCAACACCTTTATGGACAGATATCTTTCACAGAAGCCATCGACACCATAAACACCAACAACAACAATAGCTGCTGTACTCTCGTCACCGTGACATTCATCCCTGATCCTCATCATTTGAGAAATAACCCCCAGCGAATTATTTGAAGTATGTAGAACGTTGAGTCTGTTTTGTTTTGTTTTTCAAGGCAAACTCTGTTGTGAACTTGCTTTGGCTGCTCAGTTTTCCGCTTTTGAACACCACAGTCATCACTATCTAAACAATACACTTTTTCATTATTCACATATCTTTACTTTAATTATAGTCTACTTTGTATGTTTTAAATAAAAACTAACTAATTCAATCTCTCTCGCTTTCTTCTGCTCCCTTTGTTATGGATTTGTTCTCTCGTTTTCAACATCCCTTTAAAAATCTAGTTCATTGCACCTAAGAAAACATCAGTGCTCAACGTGAACCGAGAGGTGGTGGGCAGTGCAGATGAGCGCGAACGAATACCGTCAGCACGGCCACTACAAGTTGGTACGTTTTCCTTTGCTTCAACATTATCATCATCATCAGCCTAATGGCCCATGTTCTCGCCCCTGTGCTGTGGCTCGTGGTGAACAATTGGCCCGCTTCTTAATGGTCCTAGCTGTCCTTGCCCTCAGCCCAACTCATTGCTCTCTGTTCCCCCATAAACTCGATTAAATATTTGTTTGAAACGGAACAAATATGAAAAGTGAACCAGTTCTATTCATTCAGCTCGGGGAGAAAGTAATAGCGTTTAACTGTACCGGTAACACAGCCTGGTGAAAATTGTCTTTGCTTCGGCAACAAAACCTTATACTAAATGTGATGTAACCAGATACATAAATGGTTCTCCCATCTAGCAGAGCTCACAATGAGGATAGTAATCCAGCCCCGTGGGTTTGGTTCCGATCCCATCGTTGACCTGCAGATTTATCTGAATTTATGCTATAGATTGACTATATTGTCTTGTGTTCGTTTTCACATCCGAAATGAAGTTTAACACAAACACTAAACCTTGGATTTCTATATTGAGAAAATCAATGACGATTGAATAAGCCTTATGTAATGTATTATAATAGAATATGCTTGGTTATTCTCGTCATACAGTCATTCAAATCGAGTTGTCTGCTCACAATATTCGCTCATTTATTGTCACATGCCATGAACTCCACTGCCCTTACATCTAGACCGGATACGTTATTTTACGACATTCTGTACTGAGTGATCATACATCTGTTAGTTGTTCAATAAATGGATGATTACAAAGTATATGTTTTCAAACAGCAAAACATTTTCCATACAACTGTCGTTGTATGGTTCGTCTTCTATTTACTTAAGAAAACAATGATTCATTCATACTGTAGGTTCTTTACATCCACGTTTTTGTGGTTTCATTGAATATTTCAGTTTTCACTAGTCACGAATAGAAAATTCTATTACTACATAAATATTTATCATAGAGCAAATCTAAGGGAATGTCGTTTAATTTTTCATCTAGTGGTGTTATCTAAGATGAAATCTGACAAATTTGGCCAATAGTATTCGCTAATTCTTCCACCTCACCCCAACCCCCTCTCCCCGAAAAACCGGCAACACACTGTTCTGGAAGCGTTGCACTCTTTGGTGTTATTCGGTCCAAAGAAGCATCGGCGCGAGAAAATACGAGAGATAATCTTGCGCTGTTTCGTTGGTCCAGTCTTAAGTCATCAATGTCACGCGCGCACACACACACGTACACATACCATTTAACAAATCATCTGTAAATTTGTGCAATAAAGATTGGAAAAGACCAGGTCAAATACACTCCGGGCAATCCAAAATTTCAACCAATCAAATTTCAAATCTGTTCACTTTTCTGCAGATGTGATATCTGGAATCGAATTCCTCTGTCTCCTTTAATGAGTTCAGTCATCAGGGTACCCATTGCTACTAGCTCTCATTACTGATGACATGCCCTGGTATAAATTTACATCGAACTCGAGAACAGGGTCGATTAATGATTATCTTTGGGCCTTAGTCAGACACACTACACACTGCTCGCTACAAGGCTCTCTCTCTCTGCTAAGTGAATTATGGTTCTGAATTATGGTCCTCATACCGCGAGTGCAGAACACTTCGATATAACCAACCCGAGTTGTATCTTTGCTTGGTGCAATCTTCCGTCGGATGTGCGGAAAGTGTGAAGTTTTTGATAGAGGTTCGATAGATGTGTACTTCAATAATCCACATATTTTTCTGTCCTTTTGAGTTCATTTGATGCTCAGACCAGTAAACGCTGTATGTAGTTCAATCGGACTGTGGGAATCAGCGGATTCGTGTCACGTGTTACTCAGTATTTTGACCTTGCAATGTAAGCTATTGAATTGATCCATTAAAAAGTAAAAGTAATTCTGAACGACCCCCAAGAGAGAGCTGAAGATCACGAGAGAACATGGGGTTTACTTGGAGCTTTCAAGTTTAATCGGTCCCGTTCAACAGTGATAATCTGTAACTCATTGTGCTATCTAGCCGATATCCACACTGTCTCTTATCCATATACACTCAACGTGTATCTCAATCAATAAGGCGCATTTGGTTTCCCGTATTCATTGAACATCATCAAAGTTGCTTTTAGAGTGGGTGAGGAGGGGACGAAAATGGACCGATGAATCAGTACTTTCGTTATTCAAGCATGATCGTCGAATATGATGACACAATGTAGGTTTATTGCACCTGTGGGGGAGTTCATCTCATTGGAAGGTCGAAGAAACTGCACCCAACATGATCAATTTACATGATGGATTCATCGCGTAAATGAGGCGGGAGCTGAAAACCAGGGAAGAACTGAACAGTTGTTTCGACCTGATTACCTAGATATCTAACAGATCTCGCCATCGTTGACAACACAGCTACCAAGGCCATTTTCGAAGATGACTACACATCCGCACATTGTCCACTTTTCGCATTCAGTTGATCTTAATTCAAGCAAACATTTAAAGAATCAGCTCACAAGAAAAGGGGATAATCTGTGACAACACAAACCTCTTTTGGGGTTCGAAGACCGCTTGAAGAGGTAATCGAATCATGCGCCCTAGATCCCCCATCACACAGCTGATGACGAGCATGAATATTGCTATCCCATCAAAGTGGCAGATGCTTTTTGGTCAGTAGTATTTGAACTAAAAAAATGAGATCTCAAAGTCTATTCTTTGGTTGATTCATGAGTCAAACAATACACTGTTTCAGTATGAGTTGAAACTGTTGTGTCTGGACAGCTAAAAGTTCAATGAAACCTTTTCGGTCCCATAGAATCCGGTTGGCACGAATAAGGACTGCAATTTGTACCCTCTTTTCAGTTTAGTAATGTAGACTTGACAATCGATTATGACAGATACAATATGCTTCGAGGACTGAGGCATGAATCAGGTAACCTACAATGACAATGCAAAATGCTGTGAGCATTGCGCGATGGTTATGATCAATACGGACTTAGACGTCGATCGATAGCCGATAAATCACATGAAAGTTGTCCGCAATTAAGATAGAAATGAAACTACCGAAGATTCAAGTTCACAATCACTGTTTCTGTTAAGCACTCAATGATTATACTTTTAATTGTTATGACTCATTCGGACGAGTTTTATTTTCTTCACACCGTATCCTTTTATCTGAACCCCATCCNAAAAAAAAATTATTCTTCTATTCTTCACATCTACACCGGTTCATCCAACTGTCTTGTGTGCCAACAACAAAAGATGTCGATCGGTTCAAACAAGTGGACTCGGACAATCGTTCCTCACCGAAAGTGGATTCGTTCCGGCTGGAACCGGTTGTCCTAACTGGTACCGGCTCGTTACGCGATCGCAGACCAAGACAGATTGCACTAGATGACGAGCCCCGTTCTGTCCGGGAGGACATGATGCATCCGCCGATATCTTATCGAACCACCATGGTTTCGCAATTCCCTCGTTACTGTATTGATGACACGTTCCACGAGGATCGACCAAAACGGGGTCCAAGACGAGGAAGCAGGTTAGCAATGCCTATGATGTTTTTTTGTCAGAATCTTCGTGAACTGCGGACGATAACCGTAATAGTAGTAGTAGTAGTAGTAGTAGAAGTAGTAGTAGTAGTAGTGGTAGTAGTGGTAGTAGTAGTAGTAATAGTAGTAGTAATAGTAGTAGTAGTAGTAATTGTTGTTGTTTCGTTGTTGATTATTTTAGTTTGTCTTATTATACATAAACGAAGTCATTTTTATTTTAAGTTATTGTGATATGGTGTTATATGAAACCTCTTGTAAGTTGAACAACAGTGTCCATTATTCCAATTCGGACCTTCCTTCCTAATCAATTACACGCAACACTCAGAGAGTCTAATCAACCTTTCAAACTGCATGACTTGTTGAACGATTGACTCATATTTTACACGGAAATTAACATCAACCTTCTAGTTGGATATCCACAATTAAAAACCGATTCACGTCATTTAACCTGAAGTTAACTGTTAAATGGGACGGAAATGTTTGTAATAACGGACAAACAGCACTGGACAGCTGTTTCGTACACTTTGGGACTCGTCAGCTAGACTCGAACTGCCAGCATTCGGGTCAGAACTTCAAATCCTTATCTCTGAGCTACACGGTCGACGGTCATCATCTAGTACGAGTGGCCAAATCAATTCATACATTGAATGTTTGTATTAACCTATTCGACTGTTCAGAGGCACCAGGTAATCTTAATGACCTTGGCTGGGGGTTTCGCTCCTTGAGAGAATCTAATTCCCTAACTAGTTGAATGTATTGAATTGCGATGGAAATATTTATCGGGCTTCGCAAACATTTTTATCGCATCTAAATGCATTTAACGATCTTCCAAGTAGTGAAATCCACACTCAAGATCATCAACAGTGCCTGGTGTCTGTGAAAAACCGAAATGGCTAATCCCAACATTCACAGTCTAAATTAATTGAGCCATTCGCACAAGATGATGACCATTGACTGTTTTGCCCAGGAGTAAGGGCTTGAAGTCTCGATCCGAATGTTCCCGGTTCGAGTCCTGACAGGGACACGCAAAAAGTGCGCACTGTTGACGAGTTCCAAACAGGACGAAACAGATGTCTACTGCTCTTTAACGGTTATCACAAACATTTCCACTACATTTAAATACTATACGTTAATCGAAAAATTCACGTGTAGAATTGGCCGTTTACGCATATTCGACCGGAACCAAATAGTCTATTTTAAGTGATCTCCCCGATTAATCCACTCCTCCCGGGATTTCCCTTTCGGATCCAGTGAACCAAGTTTATGGTGGGAAGAGACATTCATGAAGGAATTGTACNTTGCGGGCAGCTCGGAATCGGACGAGGAAGACGAGGAGGCGCGAACAATTTCACCCGGCGGAACATGGAATGGGAATCGGACCGGGAACGTCAGATGCACCACCCGTCCGAATGCCAGTATCAGAACAACGAAACCACAAAAACAGACTGATGCGGAAACATCCTGTGTGTCGGGGGGTGAACCCAAATCATTAACAGTGACCAAATCGACCCGAATTGTGCAGAACCAGGATGCCACGGATTGGACACCGGGTAAGCTATCATTTGCTTTTGTTTTTGTTTGTTTTTTTGATGAAGGGGTTTTAGTCAGTGCAAAAACTTTTACCGATCACTTTTGGGATAGTTTTGTAAAAAACGGTGTTGCTTGTTGATTTGTAGCCCTGAAACCATAACTTGATGTTCAGTTGTTCGCCACGCTTAGTAATTAGATTGAAAACCAATCGAGGTGAAATTCTGAACGCATCAACTAGGCTACTAGTTACTCTTCACTAAAAACGGACATTTCATTCTATTTAGAATCCTCCCTGTTGCATATAGTTCAAATCCTATGGGATTCGAATCCGGGATCTAGGGGGCTTTTATCTACAACTCCAAACCGGTCCCTATAAACTACCCGATTCCGAAGTACACGATAAAGCTTTTATCTACCAGCAAAATATGCTGCACTGTACAGATTAGTCAACAGCATACCAACTGAGCATTAAAAGATTCTGTTGCGCAATCTCGTGAAAGATGACTACGACAGTGAACGATCGTCGTCTTTGTACGTATCACCGATTGATTGGTTGAATTGCAGCTTTGAAGTACTTTTTATTACCCTGCATTAAAACTGAATAAGATCTTTGTGCTTAGAAAATCGAACGCTTAAATCTTGGGATATTTGTGTGGTGATATCAAGCACGTCGACCGTTCTCATGCTTCACGTTCACTACCTCAATAATTCTGAGTTTATTTAGCGAATAGATTAAATTTATCTTCTCATCAGATTCCGGAGGCATTTCTTCCCCAGTTTGGACGAGACTAATGAAGCGCTTCAAAATATTCCTACAATTTCAAATGGTCAAACCATTTTCCAGAGGATGCCTGTTTCCGATTTCTAGAGTAAATTTCACAATGGATTGTTCTAATCTACAAGCCCGTTTCAATTGAAACTTATTTATACAAACGTGTGCTTGCATAGTTACATATCCGTTTAACTGATCTTCATGATGGACATCAAAAATTATTTTTAATATACATCAAGTTTACACATGGCTGCCAACATTCATGCATGTGTATGTATATATATATATATATATATATATATGTATGTATGTATGTATGTATGTATGTATGTATGTATGTATGTATGTATCTAAACGGAACATCAAATTTATTCTGTATGAAGAGTTTCGCTCAAATACAGGACTGTTTTTCTTTTTTTCTCATTGTAAATGTTTATTTTGAGAAACTATCACTTTAAATTAAGAAAGGAATGCTGTGGTTGGATCTCCTTTCGTTCGACGCACCTCATTGGTTAATTGATCAGTCGTTTTACTTCAACCCCTAACTGACTAACTGTCTTCCCTAGCTTTCTGTGTTGAATTGAGGAAGAATTCAGCAGTGCATGTTGTCCAGCTCGCTGACGGACGTCGATCCGGTGGTTCGGTGAAGCATTGCGATGTGTGCGAGACGGCTAAGCTGGACCCGACTGGATAAGCACAGTGGATGACGCGCTGCAGCTAGGGAAAAGCTGCTCGTAGTTTCTCTGACATGAATCACCAAAGGCTATCACAGTAACTACGTTCAGAGACGAGTGCGGTGCTTACGGTCTACTCTGAGCGATACACTTCATTTCCCAGATCATGGATGGGCGTAATCTAACAGCAAAATTTGTTACGAGGCTTTCACCGGTGTTATGTTTTATCAAGACGTACGATCGATATGCGCACCTCTTGACTAGCTCAACAATTGGAGAGAGAGAACACGATTGAGAAAGCAACAGTCAGAATATACTATTGATCATGAAGCAATACGCAAATATAGGCAGTAAACTAGGCGTACGAGAAACGACGAGATGACGCACCAATCAGGTTGTGACCTTGATACTCCGATTGGTCGATCGGACGACAGCTGTCTGATGCGCCGTAGTCATCCGATCCAGAATCGATTCGGCTTGGGCGTCACGAACGCACTTGTGTGATGCGGATCGATGCGCGGCCGGATGGATACTGTGTGTTTCGTCCTAACAACCGGAGTTATCGAGATGAATTGTGATGACTGGTCTGTTTTTGATCAATGCTTTTCATCACTCAGCTATGCCTCAACTGTGGTTCGCTCATTCCTGGCTCAATATCCAAAAGAACTGAGGAAAACGGAACGCAGTCGTTTAGTTTGATTAAAAAGAGGATATAATTTCAAAGTTAAAAGCGGACACTCACTGTCAGAAGAAGCATTGCTGCATAAAGAACATCCCAAAATTACACAACATTACAATAGACATTTTTTGATACACACATACCTTGGTTCCAAAAACCACCAAGGCAAATTATTTTTAATCCGATTGTTAAGCAAACTGCTCAATCAAAATCAGTCCAAGTTCATTTTTCCGGTCCCTCCTTACAAGATTTGGAATTGATCAGGCTCCGAGTACTCCGAGTCCGTTAAAGAAATAGCGATTTTAAATTGATTTACCAACATTGAACGCCACCGCTTGGTCAGTTTATTTATTTGGAGTTCAAAGCTCAAGCCGAAATTCCTATCACGTGTAAACTGGACTCCCTAGCATGCATGTGCATTCATTAAGTACAAGCTACTATGGAGCGTATGGGTACTCCATGCTGCAGAGTTCACGCTGAACAGCAAGGACGAATCCTTATAATTGCCTAGGAAATTATTTTTTCCCGATATATTTGGTTATTGGTTCCACCGCATTATGGCTGTACAGAAGATTGTTCTGAAAATAATGTAAGCCATTATTTGGCTTTCTTAAAGTTAATCATGCGAATTCATTGCCCCCACTACTCACTTACATTCGTATGTACAGTTTGTGCCCTAGCTTATCCAGGCTGGAGGAAACCGCGTGGAGGTCAACAGATGACGTAGAGACGAGGCATGAAGAAATGCACAGAACCATTAGGTAGGGTGGGTGTCTCTAACCTTCCAGCTTGGGGTCCGAAAAACTCCACAACTGGTTGGTTAGAGACATTGAAGGATATGGCAGCGAACCGATAGCAGTGGCGTACTTGTTGTCGTTTCTTATCACGTCAGAATGCTTGAAACGGTATGTATGCATAGTTCGATTGTGCACTCTCTGTGTGTGCTGACCATAGAGGTTCACCTTCTTCTCCCTCCCTCAAGATAGGTCCAATCCTTGTCCACCTTAAATTTTACCACTAATCTTGTATGCATTTGGAGTTTGGCAGTGATGAGTGAAGTTCGCCTCACGGTATTTCGCTGTACAATGATAATGATGATAATGCCCTAAAAACAAATCATGGTTGATTTGGCACTCCGTTTCTACCCGGTTCTATCTTGCTATCTGTTCACTTTACCAGCTGACCACACCGCTGGCACGAGTTTCCCCAGCTCATGTCCGGAGAATGAGAGTCCAATGCAACGATTCAATCAGTACAGTTTCACTCTGAATCGTCCGCAACGGCAACGCAGTAGTCCGTCGATGTCCTATCTGAACACTCAGTATGTGCCTGATGTTCGACATTCCACTATTCCGCGAACAATTGTGGTGCCAGAACTATCTTCAGATAAATATGGGAATGTAGACTCGGTCGATGCTGCAAAGGAAAGTCAAGAAAGGTGGGTTACCTATTTAATAATTGATTGATTGATTGTGGTACGAATTTTGCATAACTTCAATTCCCGGAACCATAGTCATCATCTTTTTTCTGATTCATTACGTAGGACATGAACAAACCGTCTTAGAGAAGGAAATACGTGGTGCTGAAATCGAGAAACAGAAACACACGTCAATTTTTCAAAGAATAACTGAACTAGCGACCAACTGGAGCTTTGGCATCACGCATGGATACTATAAAACAACATTGGTAATTCCGAGCCCTGGTCCACTCTCACACACTCAGGTGGTGGTGGCACAGTGGTTTAGTCGCTGTCATCGGCGTGCTTTGGACCCTATGGTCCGAGGTTCGAGCCCCGCCACCGCCCCCCGACTTTGGTGGTAGGCCGCTCTGTTGTCGTCCGGCTCAATACCGCGCCTAACCCATCGGGGCCTTATGTGGTTCGTCACTCCAAGTCCCGGGGCTTGGGTTGCCGGTTTCCACCACTGAATAGCAGGTCTTTGTGACTAAAGGATTTGCCCCGTCTGCTGTTCATCAAACTTAGGTGTGTAATTAAAAAAATACTAACGTCGATGAGCCTCAAACAAGAACCATAGGCGTGCTCAACAGCATGTCCACATAATGCGTGCACTTTTAGATCCGGGGTCGAGCATTACCGACATCCGCGTTGGCTGTGTTTTATTTTAAAAATGATGCATTGAAATGGGCATGGTTATCTGAGAGTGCATCTTGCCAAGCAAATAAATGTATTGTTGGCAGTGGTCGTTAGGTAAACATACACTTCAGCGTGAATGACGAGGATAATCTGGAAACACCCTATTTCGGCTGTGCATAAACTGCGTCAAGTTGTGCTTTTTTGTCGGTGTTTAACTAAGGTAGTTCTTTCTAGTGGGTGGGGCTTTTTAATATAACAGTTGTTTTAGGCAATGCAAACTTAATTTGCATGTCAGGCGATTCGAATCGAGATAAGCCAATTGCACCGATTCCGTGATATATATTTTTAGATTGGATGTGTCTAACCGCAACAAACTCGACATCGGGGCCGATTTTCAGTGCTTTTATAATCAGTGGTGTATGAATGAAGCACAGAAGCACACAACAAGTTTCGCTTGTGACACATTGTAATAGATAGAAATTGATGAATAGGGTAAAACACAACAGTATTCTGGCAGAAACGATATAACTTACCCTCCACTGTGTTTCGTTTTTACCTCAGATAAACTTTATTATTAGTTACAAACAGCAGTTGACGAATGCGAATCGTATAAACACCACGACAGTATTTCCAATTCTGAGTAGGCGGTGGTGTCCCCGTGATAACGTCACAAAATTATCACCACGGAGGACCTGTGTTCGAATCCCACCACCACCGCCACCTGACTTTCTCTCTCGTGTGTGTGCTGAATGACCTTTTCTCCCTTCCTGAAGATTATATCATTGTATATTCAATGAAAGGAAATAAAAGAGAAAAACAAAAAGTTAATTAAAATGCCTAAATACAAAATTTCGACAATTTGGCTATTTCCGAAACGAAAATAGCATCAAAAATTAAGAACAACTTCGCTATAAACGTATCGTACTAGGACGCAAAGTGCCCGCTCTACTTTATAGCCTCGAGGTAACTTTTAAAAAAACGCCTCGTTACGGCTTCCTTTTTGGAGAGCATCTTTCTTCAGGATCAGACCAGATACCTCTCAGTGTTGAGAATCCGAGAATTCCATCAAATGGGGTGTGGGAAGCACGAAGTGGCTAACTGAGACACACCAAATCAAGACCCGCTTGTTGTATCGTTGTTGGTTCATGCAATCGTAACAGAATGGAAGTAGAATGTTGATGGCCACCTGAGGGAATTTCCCCGGAAGTGATGATCGTAGATCAACTGGTTTGACTAACAACTTCCTGGGTTGTATGGACTGCATTATCACGGTCAATTTCTGATAGATGGACACGAAAATTAATTTCGATTACTCTTAAAATCAAACACAACTAATCGCCATCTGGCCCATCATCATCCTACACACTTGATCCCTAATGATCCCGGGTAAGATGGCTATCACAACAGATCTTATGGATCAGAGTTCACATACTCTAAAAGTATCACTACCTTTTTATTCTCTTCTAGAATCGGTGAGTAGAAATCGCTTCGATCATCCTCTTGATATCAACAAAGTTGTGACAGATGTCAATACTTTATGGCAGTTTTATTAGTTTCTTTAATACACTTGAACTGTTGAGGATTCGTCATGTGAATTCACGTTGGCTCTGCTCAGATTTCACGGAAGTCTGCAGTTCGAATTGGATAAGCCACAATGAGAAAATTCCCGTAGCCTAATGTTGAATGAACTACTATCTTCAAATAATACGTTTAGGGTATTTGAAGACCAACAGCAATTAGGTAGCGAATTTCGCACTGGTTAAACTTAAGAAAATAGCCGACATCAGAAACGTATTCTGCAGCGTAAAAATGAATAATTTTATAATGCCGAATGGAATTTTGATACTACATTCCCTTCTACATAAAACACATTAAAGAGTTTTCGTAAAATGATTTCCCACTTGCCACCCCAGATAATCACTATGTCCCAAACATACTTTTCTTCACCAATTTTACCATCCTCCGTTCTAGCCGCAGTCGCAATTGTGAATGTATGAGTGGAGATCGGGAGAACCCGATTATTTCCAAGGTGATTTTCATCGATGACAAATTTCTTCCTGTTCATGGTAATGAATGAGCATTCTCTTGACTACAACGGTGTTAAATTCTCAGTATAAGCTATTTGAATTTTTTAAAAAGCTGCTAATATTTATATTTAAATTGTACAACAATTACAAAGTCAATACTTGTATACCACTTGTGTCAGGCTGCTTAGCGTTCTTAGGGTCATTTGAACTAGCTAAAAGTAATGACATGGCTGAATAATAGTGACCGTTTTAACTGCTCATGAGTAGTCTCGAACTACCACCGGCACCTTAAGGAGACAGGACAATGGAGGGATATAAAATAATGTCCTGTTAATATTTCCAATAGAATATTCATCAGAACAGCAGCAAACATACTCCTTTTCCGTGAATTAATAACTGATTAAATGTATGGCATATCATAGATACGTCATACGTCAAGCGAATGATTTTTTTAGAATAACTGGTGTTAACCCCTTGATCTTTGGCTTATTTAGGATGGATTTATTGGAGTTACGTCACCGGACCATCTGCCAATGACCGAAGTCAACTTAATGATTTCACGAATTGTTTCTGATTCTAGAAAATGGAGTTAGTTAGTCTAATTGTGATCGCTTCCATCGTGGACACAATAAAACTCTTGACTTCTTTCAACAATCCTCCTTTGACCGTGTGGATTGAACGAAAGGCTCCTGCACGTTAACTGTGGTACTAAAATTGATGCAATTGAATAATGATTATAGTCATCTGGATTCTGATAGCGCGTTGTTTAAGTCAACTATGGTGGTATTCTCTGAAGCGATCAGAAAGAAGTTTGGTGGTTTGACCCATGTAGCTTGATCCACAAGAGAAGGTGAATTGGTATAGACGAAATGATATCTTATCCATTTCGAATTCTGTCTTTCATGTGCTGAAGACGAGCTGCATTTAAAGTGAACAAACCCCCAAGGTGGACGTTTCCACTTTCTGACGTAAAGTCTATCGTGGTATGATCTCGGTTAAGCTCGTGTAGCAGGCTATTAATTTCGCTAGTAACATCATAAACACCAGAAGCGTCATCCGTGTGCCACTTATTTGGAGTAAAATCACTAATATGCTTAGATAGTGTTCCATTTTCCACATTGCCTAATGAATGACTTAAAGTTCGTCTGATCTCTAATTAATATTTTTGTTGGAATCGGAAAAATCGTTTGAGTTCATCCATCGGTGAACCAATAGTCTTCCAGGACTTTTCTATCCCCAATGATCTCTTCGAGGGGAACAATAGTAAATCACGAGATTAGGTCAAACGCGAATACCTGATTGTTTTTCGTCTATATCAATGCGATGCAGTCCACAAACCCGTATGAGTCCCATAAACTCACCACCGACTTCTCTCTCTCCCGACTGGTTCAAGCAACTCAACCAGCCATTCCACCATGGTGCGTCAAGAGGAGTGAGTTGCTTGTAAGTAGATGCGACCGAAGTGTGGTATGTCGTGCTCATGTATTTTTTTGGAAGTCAACGACTACTCGTGACAATCCGCCAGAATTTTTTCATAAAATTGTCCAATTATTGATACCTCCCTGGTGGATATTTCTTTTTTCATCCGGCGTAGCCTCGTTCGTTCAGAATTAGAACTTGTATTCAAAACCCTCAAGCAAATCTGATTGACGGGCTCATTCCGGTTGAGAATCAAAACTCTTGCAACTTCTTAGGTCTCTCGTCCTTCAGCGAACACTGTTCATCCCACATTTTCGAATAGTTTAAATGTGAACTCATACCTTATTTTGAACCAAATTCATGACTTTATTCCCAAATCGGTAGTGAAACTGGACTTCACTGAATAGTGTTCATCAGACGCTCTCCTTATATCCATTTAAACTGACTGAACAGTGCTCACCATGAACGTTTATCGTCTCATGAATGAAGTGTTCTTGGTACAAATGGGGTGGTAGAGGACGACGTAAAATGGGGTTGAACGTTTGCAATGTTCAGCCCCGAACTGAAAGAGACCGTGAGTTATTGAGGAAATTAGCTTGTCTTAGCCACGACGAACAAAGAAACAAAACACCAGGCTTTGGTGACAACGTTTAGACCCTCTTGGACGGCCTTTATCAAGTCGTTTAATCGGTTAATCCCACATTTCAAGCGATTATAAGGCAATGGGATGATGGCATCGTATAGAGCTGTAACGTACGTCGGCCAAACGTCTAGAAGCCGAGACAAACGAATGACTGAACACATTCGTCTAACGAAAAAGATTCCAAATGATGCAGCAGGTTGGAATAGAGTGGAACACAATTCCGCGATTGCTGTTCACGCAATGTGCGAAAGACATGCGATTGATTTCAAAAACCTGTAAATTCTAAAGCTTGTGTTCTGAAGTCACAAGAAACGTTTGGTAACCGAAGCGCTCCTAATCAACGCTGAACCTACGCCAATGCGATGGGGCAGTCATTCCTGAGTTGTGGCAACAATTGAAACTTGTGCATACAAAAGAGTCTCGTCCCCACTCCCAATGCCAAATGACCAATTCACACGTTTTGACCGAAAGGTCAAACCAATTTCACTCAACCACCTGTAGAACGATCACACACACACATGCTTGAATCACATCTGAGTTCCACACGATGCCGTCATTTGATCGCCTTATAATTGCCTGTAACGTGAGATTAACCGATTAAATGACTTGAGAAAAACCTTCCAAGACGGTCGAAACGTTGTCACCAACGCCTTGTGTTTTGGTTTTTTCGTTCGTCGTGGCTAAGACAAGTTAATTTCCTCAATAATCATAAGCACGACACCCAAGTCTTTCAGTGAGATCCGCTCCATCCATGGATCTCATGTGGTGAGACCGTGAGCTAGCCTCAGTCGCGTGACAACTGGGACAGGAGAGTCTTGTGCAAAATGTGATATCACACCACGTAAAAGGGGCACCACAATATGTTACGGGATTGGGATGTTCGTCTGTGTGTGTGTGTGTGGCAAGTACGTTTACCTGTGAGTTAGATGGTTGACAGGCACGGAAGTCTCTTGTGGTTGACAGCACTGATCACACGATTCGAGTTCACAGATTAGTATTCATCAACCGCTCTCCTGCTCTCCGTCTCAGTCAAAGTTTTGTCGATTAAAACCGACTGTATATTGCAAAAGTTTGATTGGAATCTCTGAAAATAATAATAATAATAATAATAATAATAATAATAATAATACGGTACCTCTCCTTATAGAACAATTGTTTTATAGAACCCGTAGGCGGTTAATCAATGAGATTTTATGGAATGCCATCACCTTGAAAAGTAAAGCCATGATAATGGAGCTTGAGTGCACGGATTTCGAGGCGGTGTGCTGACTATCTACACCTCTGCACAACCGCCATCCAAAAAAAAACTGAAGAGAATGAACTGGATGTTCTAATTGTTTTCTCTATCAGTTTTTGTAAATAAATTTCACAGTGATAGATTCTCATTTACCAGCAGCGTTCTTCTTCTCGGACTGTGTAACACATCGAGTTTACTCATTTCCGAATCACAGAAGCAAACATTTCGCCCGACTCAAACTATTCTTCGAAGAGAACTGCTCACAACGTCAAACACCGGAACCGCCTGTAACCCGATTCAATCCAAAGCTCACTCGGCGAAAAACCATTGGCACTGGAGGTGGAGAAACAAGTGGTCGCACGTCCAGTGTGGGCGAAGATGGTCCCGAGTCCGCACGTGTGGTTTCCATTGGGGGCAGTGGAGTGACGAGTAGCGGGGCTGGAACAGGTCCTGCCAGCACCACGACCACAACAACACCAACCAGTAAACCTCTGACCGGACCGGGGCAAAAACCTCAATTGACCATGGTTGAGATCAAACGTAATCCGCTCCCGCTTTCCCCTACCTCATCTCTTTCACCGACACCCCCACCGCTGACACTGTCCGCGACCAATCCGACACGATCTCAGTCCATGTTAAAATCACAACCGCCGAGACAACCCTCGCCGGTGTCGAGCACCATTACGACCACAACTGCTCTATTGACCGCATCGATGAAAGATGACGGGGATACAGACGATCCGCCCTCACTAAGTCGTAAGTTTTCTACCTTTTTTGGATTGTTTCCCGGTTAAATCATATGTTTGAATGTCCGGTCAAGTAGAAAAGTCGTATAGATTATTCGGATAAGAAGGGCCTAGATGAGAAAATATAGAGAAGGTTTATTTGAGGGAGAAATTCTTTCAGTACTTTGATTTAGCGGTACGATTGCATTGATATGTGAAATTGTATGCGTCGATCTAAGCGGTATCTAAGCCTCCCTGCTGGTTATCAACTGTTGACATGGGACAGTTGGCCATGATTTCTTCGGTGCACGATACGCATTCTGATGGAAAAACCAAGCAGTTATACAAATGACACATTCTCATTGGTTAGTACTCTTTGCAGCCTCCTCTTATTGCGGGCTCGATATGTTTTCCTATTTCGAATTACCCGATTCTCAAGCGGGTAAAATTTGAGCTCAGAGGAGCAGGGGGGAATTTTCTTCAAATCAATACAGAAATTAGTGTTTGGGACACACATCTAATACACCGTGGCTGGTATTCGTTAATTTAGTTCAACTCGCACATCTATTCTTCGTGTACTTTCGTGCTCTGTTTTTGGTTTTTGCTTCTTTGTCGTCTTCGTAGCCGATTAAGCAGTATTGAAGTCAAAAAGCACGAAGCAGTAACAATATGAAGATAAGGAATGCGGTTTAGTAAATGAGTAGATGCACGAGTGCCACTGTTTGCAACACTTGGACATATCACCCCAGGTTTCTAATTAGTCATTATTACCGAAATCCTGAAGTCCCCAATCAGAAAATCTAAAGTGATCAAGCCACGCAAGTTCCTTGTCAAAAGTTTCATGCCCTCAGACTAGATCTTATTTCAGCTACCATTGGCTTCCTTTCAACTACGAGGGCTGAGCGAAACGTTTCCGGATGCACAAAAATTTTTATTTGTTACACAAAAATAAGCATATGGATTTTCTCCAAATATCCTCCACCAGCGTTCATGCGCACACAGTTCCATGCGCCCAAACCATTTGATGAATCAGCTCCACCATACCGAAGCGGGTAACCCTTAGACCAATTCAACAAAAGCCTCCACTGCAGCTGTTGGTCACTCGTATCGTATTGCACACATGGCACTAGGGAGCACAGTGATTCTTGAAGGAGCGTCATCAGCAAACTCAGCGCCCAAATGATCAACACTCTACTAACGTTGCTGCTGCTGCTGCTGCTGCTGCTGCTGCTGCTGCTGCTGCTGCTGCTGCTGCTGCTGCTTTAAACCTCATTTGTAGTCGTAGAAAATCATCACCATCATCACTCATCATCACTCATCGACTGAGTTCCATCCTCACAGTCCGAGTGTAGCGACCCTTGTATGACCTGTGAGTTGTGCTGCGCTGTGCTGATATTAGGTTATCCGGAAACTTTTGCGCTCAGCTCTTGAGAAGCATCGCAAACTGAACAAATCGATCCGATGATATACCTAACACAACAACCAAGGGTAGTGTCAAACGCTTGTGGCAGCAAGTGAGCGCGATCACCTATAGATTTGTGCCCATCCTCGGCACTACTTGTTTTGGTTGGCTCTTGTAATGCGACGTAACGATTGGCGTTCGAAAATCGATAGCTTGTGTTTATTGTCCACCATTAGCAGTCATTTTTTGTGCATCGCTAAGCACTACTGACTGGACAGCTGCAGTGTGCACTCAACACTCCACGGACAGAAAATTTTCATGACGGATAAATTTGGCAAGCGCCAACAAATCTTTCTATATATGTATCGATACATCATCCGCGATTTTTTTCCACCAAAGAAAGGGAAATGGCCAAATGGTGCAGTCTGACTATTGTTCAGTTCAGTTCAGTTAAGTTCGTACAACCATTAACCATGCACTATCGTGCGCGGGTTTTGGTTGCTATCTTTCGGCCGTCCATTTGGATGAACATCAGGAGAAAGACAGGAAGGGTTGAAAGTAGGATCGAAGAGAAAATTGTAAAGTTCAGTGGGCTAATGATATAGAGAAACTGAGAAGATGCACGAATGTGGGAGTGGGACTAACGTAAAAGTACAAACGCATGTCAAACGTGACTACAAAACATTTTGACCATCTACACCTTTGTCCATAAAGCTTTAGCTCGAATCCGCAGTCCTTTAGCCCCGACCCGTAATCTTTTAGCCAGAACCCGCCTCGACCCACAATCCTTTGGTCAAAAATGCGCAATGCTTTAGCCACGACTGGTAGTTCTTTAGTATAGAGGCACAAACTTTAGTCATACCATTGTACAGGCGAGTCATATCAAAAGTATCGGAATATTCTGAGGTCAACGAAGGTTGAAAAAGCTTTTTTTCTACGAATATAGATGTTGCAAAGTTTGGTTAGGAAATGCGGGGGTGTGACGACTGTGTGCTGCGCAGTTGAGCGGCAAATGCGATGTGCCCACACCGTTCCCTTAATGACACTTTTTCCATTAAGCTTTAGACAGAACCTGCGATTCGTGAACCTCAACCGTGGTAATTATGTTAAATATTGCAGCCTTAATAAACTGATGACAGTTATAGCTGTGTACTTCTTTGAGTGGTGTTTATTATCCTCGGCCTGTTTATCTATCCACTTCTCATAAGCATAGTTCACCTGTGAATGCAAAACAATGTACAAACTTTACTCATAGGAATGTCGCATATTATATGGATGCATTGAAGCTGTATGAGTTGTGTCAAATGGTTTGGCGATACGGACACCGGGTTTAAACAATTCTCCAATCAATATGTGGTGCAGCATATGACCGCCACACCTCATTTCCTAACCCAGGTTCGTACCGTGAAAATTTGTAGAAAACAAAGTGTTTCAGCATTCATTGATCTCAGAATATTCCGATACTTTTCGATCTGGCTCACCAACAGCGATATGACTAAAGTTTGTGCGTCGAGGATAAATGACTACGGGTCATAGCCGAAGCATTTCGGGTTTTGGCTAAAGGATAACGGGTCGAGGCTAAAAGACTGCGGGTTCTGACTAAAGCTTGATGGGAAAAAGTGTAGAAAATTTTGCAGATCACCTGAATTTTCGCTCACTCCAGATCCGATAACACAGAGCCTAAAAAAATATCGGCACCTTAATCTTCGCACGACGGCAGGACAATTTTCAAAACCACATTCACTAAAAGTTGAAAATTCAAGGGGTGAGGGCAGTTAGCCGTAACGAACATAGGTGTTCGCCGTGAACTTCGATGGAAAAGAGTAGAAAAGGTCTAACCCAGTCAGGGGTTGATTATTTGAGGGGATCGTGCTGGAAGCATAAATATGCCCGGCCCATCATCAATTAAGGAAAATTAGTGCCAGAGTAAAGTGCAATTGTTTTAATTTGGGGTCGCTTCCAGATGAAAGAAGATAGAAATGATGGGACCACCGACGAAATAGCTATGTTCAATTATTTTTGGAGGGGAACATCCTCGACACGGTCTAGAACGGGCCTGGTTCGCACTCGTACACCGTTCGCCGGCGCAGACACCAGAGTGAAGCTTTAAGACGATGCTAATCAAGTCAAATCCCAATTGGTTTCCACTGTAGGATCCACTTCGTTTCTTCCAAGTCGTTGAGAAATTCGCTTTCTACTAGTTAACCGGAATTGTTTGTTGTGAACTCAGGAGTTTTGTCAACCCCAAAACCCTGGCGTATCTCTCATACTTACAAGTAGGTAGAGACAACCCATTCGGTTCAGATGTCTTACGAAAATGGGATAACTTATCTCTCGAGTAATCCCGTTTGCTGTAGGATGGCTGATCCCGACTGGTAGAAGTCCGAATAAGGTTTTGTCCTGAGCCAACTCAATAATGTAACAGCCATTTACACTTTTAAGGTTATGTTAAAATTGTGAAAATTTTAGTAACCTCGGTGGTATTTGAACCCACGCATCGACGCCGCCCACACTTTTGTACACCGCACGCTCTACCAGCTGAGTTACAACGAGACCACACCGACAGAGCACTGATCTTTTCACATTCGAATCATCCATCCAACTTACAGAGGCATATGGCATCCACCAGGTAGCATGTAAACCGACTGCCATGACTGGAGTCCACCGAGTGAATTATGCGGCCTCGTGGCTCAGCTGGTAGGGCGTGCGCTGTACAAAATCGTACGGGGCGTCCGTTCGTTGGTTCGAATCCAAACCGAGGTTAGTCAGCTTTTCACAATTGTAACATAAGACTTCAATCTGCCAAACAAACCTTTAAGCGTTCAGGGTTATTCTAACACTCAAACCGTTGCATCTAAGTGCCTCTGATCTGATTAGCTTCGGTCAAGAAGTACCCAAGTCAACGAAATATATCGGGTTGATTGTGGCTCTGACAGATCGATTTGCAAAAATACGGTTTTATAGAACACTGGGTCGATTAATACTCCAACAGTCGATAGAAAAGCTGATCAGTCAAGCGCTGCTCGACGTGGAATGAGGAGCTGTCATCAGTCACATGACATTCTACGACTGGATTCGAAATTTTACAATACGCTAAACATTTGGAAAAACGTTCACCATTACCTGGGTCTTCATCCATAGGTACACAGTCGTCCGCATACTCCAACTCGAAAAAATTGCCACCTGGGAGCATATCATGGTCGCTTTCCTTACATGAGACTGGGGTCGTATGCAGACGCATATCGATTGCAAATTTGAAGAGATTGAAAGATGATAACATCCGGAGGAATTTTAAGGAGTAAAATGTACATGTTATTGTTACGGAGACAAGTTCGAAATATCTGCACAGGTATCTGGAAGCTTCATCTAAAAGATCATTCACTTTGGCAAAAACTAAGGTAGCAATCCCTCAGATTCCTACTTTTATAAAATAAATTTAATTTTTAAACGTCCATTCGTTCAAATTATTGATTGGTTGTTGCCTATTTGTTAATGCCTCCTGCTGCCCCTGCATACTAGTACTACACTTGATCCACTTGCCTTCGCACACCCCATACGCTTAGTTTTAGACACCATTCCGACACGGGATGCACCCACATTCCCAACTGTGAGTAAGACGGACACGCATCCACTGACCACCACCACCACCACCACCACCACATCGATCGGACCGAAACTGGCCCCGATCGGATTCGCTCGGCCCAAAC
>UZAN01041347.1:42266-54655 GCA_900618425.1 Echinostoma caproni | reverse complement strand
CTCGATTCAATACGTCGTCGTATCTTCTGGCCAACAATACGTCGGGATGTAATTAAATACATCCGTTCTTGTCCCGAGTGCCATCAACATCACCAATGCAACCAATAGACACCCAGAGAGTACTGTAAACCTGGGGACTGGATGTGTTTGAACCTCTACCTATTAGTCCAACTGGGAATAAGTACATTGTTCTGATGGTCGAACTCGTGTCTCGCTGGATGGAAGCGGTACCAACCTCAGATCAAACAGGAGAAACGGTTGCTCGGATATTTATAGACAATGTGGTTGCACGATTCGGCATCCCGGAAAATGTCATGACCTACCAGGGACCGTGTTTCGAATCCAAGATTTTTCGGGAGACCTCAGACCGCTGGGCATCAAACGAACAAGAACATCCCCCTATCATCCGCAGGTCAACGGAATGACTGAACGGTTCAACAATGAAGGAATTAGATCAATAAATGTTTTGCCAGCTGACTGACTGGCCTTCTCGTTACACAATTGCTTGAACTTTTGACGCTGTGTAATCAGTTTCATACGAACACGGGTTTGGAGCCAGATCTGACCTATTGAGATGGGAATTGCTCATCCCCTTTTAGTTCTCGTGGTCAATCCTATTTAATTTTTTTTGTACTATTGTGCTTCATTACAAAATAACAAAACAAGTTTGTTCTGAAAATCATGAAACACATCTCTACCATTTTAGGCTGTTTTAATGTCAGCTAGGCAAACAGTTTGTGAGTGGATTTTATCCTGAAACGGGATCAGTGAATGCTTACAAAAAAGCCGATTACACCGCTGAATAAACAGACAAGTCAAAAAAACGCCCGTTCTCCGATCCCTTCACGTAACGGTAACTATACCCTGCATCAACGGGATAAATTGGGTTTCGTGCGAAAAGGAAGAACATGTTGTGTTATTTGGCAGCTATAATTTGGCATTCAAGATAGTAAAAATAGGACCGGATAGTATGAGTGAAAGCGGTCTGTTAAAGAGCACTTGTCAC
This sequence comes from Echinostoma caproni, assembly GCA_900618425.1. Taxonomy (NCBI): domain Eukaryota; kingdom Metazoa; phylum Platyhelminthes; class Trematoda; order Plagiorchiida; family Echinostomatidae; genus Echinostoma; species Echinostoma caproni. The sequence continues at coordinate 53,649 of UZAN01041347.1, read as the reverse complement.
CTATATGTACATTTAGCGCCCCCTCGCCACTATCTCTAGTCTAACTAACACTACAACTTCGTTTTATGACCACAAACTCTCCCCCCCTCACACAAGTATCAGGTGTAAGGATATATTCCTTTTTAAATTTGGAGATCAGTAGCTGCATGCAATGTTGGTACCTTTGGGTGCGCGCTGTTGAAGATCCGCAACAAGGACCAGATAAGTATCCAGTTCCCCTCGTCGATCACATGACAAAATACCTCTATCACAAATAAAGTAAACATTCAGGAACTTTCAATGAGTGAGACGCACAAGGAGATGAGAAAGCAAAACGCCACATGAACACAGTTATTGGTTAGTTTTATGCAGGCAAACGTTTTGAGAAAAAGCTTGACTCCAAGTACGAAGTTGTTCAGGAATGTTTTGTTCTTAAATGTGTCGAAGTAGTCCAAATAACTTTGGACTGGTTATAAAACCAACCAACTTATTGGACTGCACAGTGGATCAACCATCTAGGTGCTCCGCTACACAGCAACTTTTGACACAATAACACAAGCTTTGAATGATTTGTTTGATTGTTCAACTGATGTTCACGAACATATATTACGAATGAAACTGTGTCATGTGACTTCTCAGAAAGTTGTTTACCGAGAGAAAGACGTTCATGATATTTGTGACTTTCTCAGTCTTTTCTCGGTTGTGAGCAGACTTCACCGATTCCCGTGTGCTTTGCATAAGCCAATGTATCTACACTGATCATATGTTCTCAATCGCTTATCGATCGGATCCGTGACTGCTAAGCTCACTTCGTGCATCGTTGCTATTGGTTCACATAAAGCGTTTTTTTTGCTGTATTCTGATCAGATGTGGAATCATGGTGCTTGACGATCTGTTTCAATACATTACAGATCGCAGTTAACCATCCCTGTGTGATCATATATGTGTCCTTTCTTGCCCACTGGAAATACAGTTACCTCGTAACAAAATAAAACAGCCAAAGGTTGCACTGGGCCCAAACTCCAAAACATCTTTCACCCATGTAAAAATAGTGCCGTTAGCCGGGCAACCATCGCAACAACGCGCTCATAAATTGTTCAATCCGGTCGAACAAGCCATAGTGAGATGGAGAAACTCAGGAAAAACAAATTCGGAGAACTTTATGATAACATACAATTGGAACTACACCGGGATGCCCGTTAGTGTGTTGGGCACTACCTGTTGAATGATGCACCAACAGCCTCCGGTTGTTCGTAATCGCACAATGTCTGGGTTATTTTTATGGGCGATAAGTGCATGGCATTTTCATGCTTCCATCAAGTCAAGAAACACTATGCACCCCAAGGTTGAATTTTTAACAATTTATGAACTTGTACAATGAATAAACATAACAAATTGCGATCAACAACAAAAATAATAACAAATTACATACAAAGAAAAAAAATTCATGCGAGAGATATGTGACAATTGTCCAATAGCTGTCCGATAGCTGAGCAACATTCAGAATTATGAACAAAGAATACAACATTACAACCGAGCACAATTCAATTACGGAATCATTTCGCTGCATCTCAACTGGTGCTTACTGCAGAAAAAGTAGTTTATATAGCGCAGGTCATGACAATCTAACATGTTATCAGTTCATTCTTCCGCTTACGTGGTCACCAGTGCAACGCCAGACTGATGTATACCTCCTTCTGCTGACACAGTAGGGGCTTTCGGCGCTTGATTGCTATGGCGTCTGCAAATTTTAGCAGCCGTCCATTCGGGGTTGTGTAAACAATCCAAAACGAAGTCCCATGATCAGCTTGGTGGCCAGTCTGCAGCAGATGGCGAGCAATTGATGAAGTAGGTGCTCTGTGAGACTGGCTTGATGGCCTGCTTGTTTGTGTAGCGTTCAATCTCACCCGCTCGCATTCGACCCATGCCGGTATGTGTTCAGCCACTCCGGTATGCAGCTGCCTCTCTGTTCTGCCCACGTAGGTAGCTCCGCACCCACATTGAAATTCATAGATTGCATGGGATTTGGTGGACAGAGGGAACAGTTACTTCACCAAGGGCTTCGAAATCTGAGTTGTTGAGAAGCGAACGACCGGATTTGCAGCAAAATACGTGTGAGCCATAGTTGCCACCAGCGATCTTCGTATGAATTGTCCAACACCATCACCTTTGAAAGGGAGTTGAATGGTGACATCGCATTTTGGTACTATCATCTCCGACGGTCTGGGCTCGGCTTTTTCACTGTACAATTGTATAAAATTTGCTGGATAGTCATTGAGTTTCAGAGCTTCCGTGAGCCGCATTAACTCACTTTCCACATTATCTGAAGTGCACAGCCTCCTAGCTCGGTCAAACAGTGTACGTACGAGGCCTCTTTTGTAGTGGATTGGGGCGAAACTTTCAAAGAGCATATACTGACCGGTCCAGGTGGATTTTCAATGCACAGACCTCGATATAGTCCCGTCCGGTCTTCGAATAATAACAGTATCCAGAAATGGGAGTGTGCCGTTTTTCTCGGTTTTCATAGTGAATTGTAAGTCCTTGTGAAGTAAATTCAATTCAGCTAACAATTCCTCAGTCTCCCTGGCGCTTCGAGTGATTATCAACGTGTCATCGACGTATCTTTTGTACCGGACAGTGCCGTCCAGTGTCCTACTGGCTTTCTTCTCCAGACAAGGCATGAAAATATCAGTCAGAATAGGATCCAACGGGTTACCCATAGAATTATACTGTATGTAGAAATGTGCACAGGAGTGAGTTCGGGAATTCGATAAGGTTTTCACGATTATTAATTATAAGATCAAGGGGATCACTTACCAAAGAAGGATCGCGGTGAACGCTTCTAAGACTAAATGGAACCTCTATGCCCTTATTGTTGTTTCTTACAAGGGACCAGGGCACAGACCAATCGTGAAGTTCACTGAGGCTGTCCTAGAGAGGCCGAAAGTTGTCTGAACTAGGTGAAGACAACCAATTACAATATATTATCCTCAGCATACTTGCAGGTGATAAAGTTACTGGGAATGAGAAGATTCTGTAAATGCACAGAAAAAAAGAAATGGAATAAATAGCCCCCGTGAAAAACACCAGCATCAATGTTAATTGAAGACAAGTGTGTGCAATTAAATGCAGTAAACTTGGTCCTATTGGAGAAGTAGTTGATTAGGACATTCAAAAATTTCAGGTTTCGGACCACATTCAAAATGCCGTCCAAGAAGCACTCTTCGATCGAGAGAACCAAAGGCTTTGCTTTAACCAGGAAGAGTCAAACGAACGGTTCCTGCACCTTTGTCCTAGGCAGATGGCATAGAGTGAAAAATGTGGCGTCTAGTGTGGGTAGATAGGATGTTTTGTAGGCAAGCTGTAATGGATCATGGAGTTACACAGGGGTAAAGATCATGCAGTGCCGCGAAGTATTTTCAGAATCTTTCAGAAACAGACAATGAGCGGGTACTTTGACGATCCTTTCTTTGGGATCAGGAAGATTCGGACCGATCCACAGCCGGGGATCGTTCCAGGAAACAAACACGTACTGAAAAATTCAGCAATGATTGTTGCTAGCTGATTGGTGCATGTTTATAACAACTGAGTTGCTAGTCAATCAGGACCATATGCTTTGTTGGCGTTGAGTCTCCCCCCCTCTTTAGGCCTCGGACAACCTAGTCCGTAGAAACAGGGTTGTACACTTCCGTTTGTCCGCTAATGTTTTCGTCTGTTGTCTTGTGGTTCGTTCGTTTGAAATCTCATGATTGTGTGAACAAAAATGTTTTTCACCGATTTTACTCTCTTACTCATTTTACTTCCTGTCCCGTCGGGCTTGCAGTGCAGACGTGATCTGGGAAAAACGCAGAGAGAAGACCGCATTTCAAGCCTTGGGTAGGCCGAAGCGATGGAAGCAGCTGCTGCTTAATTCGACTGCCAAAGCGATCCGGGATAAGTGAGCGAATTGATTGATTCCGTTTCAAATTGATTGACATTTATTTTCATTTTCAGTGCTTTGGTTTAGTTTAGATTAAACAACCATTAATCATGCATTATCGTGCAGCAAGTTTTGATTTTCCATTTAGATGAAAGAGTACATGGATGGTTGTATTGAGAGACATCCAGGGAGCTCCAGTTTGAAGGCCTATTCAGGGACAGAATCACAGTGACAAAGGCCGCGTGTTCTACACTTCCTTTTCGAACTCATCTAAACTTAGTCTGAACAGAGGTAGGGAAAGTGAAAAAAAATTCGTGGGCAAGAAATCCATTTCACTTTTGTTAACTGCCGAGTTTCGTTGATTAATTCATCAGAAAACACGAGAATGTTACACGCATTGGTTGTCGGCTAGAAACTGTTGTGTTCATCCTACTGGTCACACAAGCACTTCTCACGTGACCCCAACAGTGGTAGAGCGAATAAGACACGGGTGCAAGGGTATTGGCTCCGGTGGCTCGGACCACCACCACCATCACCAACACCACTACCGGACTAGACGGGATCACACGACCAATTGGGAGCAAACACATTGGTGGACCAAGAAAATTGCGTGATTCAGTGCACGGTTGGGCCGTTGTAACTGGAAAGCTCAATTATCATCTAGACGGATTTGCCTACCTGACCATGTGGTGTGCATGGTGGTCGCCTGTCGTGCTCGCGTGCTTCATTTGGGTTTTCCTCTCATAAATGAAGGGATCACCGGTAGACTCCCTCCACAAGCCAGTGTCAGGACGAGGGGAGTTGTTCATTGCGAGCAACAGTATGCGTATCGATACAAAAAGTGTCTCATTTGGTGCAGGTCATCATAATTCCCGCAAGCACACAGGATGATTTATGAAACGGTAAATTCGTATTTTATGTAGTTACCATTTAAACACAGTAATTCGCTCTAGGAGGTCCCGTTCATTTTCGACCGTTGTGAGAAACCACAAATCGCATCCTTTTGCTCTCTCCAAGTATACTACTCACAAATGTGAGTAGTACCTCACAATACCCATAAGGATACCCTCACACGCATCTGTGCATCTGTGCATTTTTGAGTATACCAATGTCCGTTCGTTACATGAAAAACTGGTAAGGTGCTAGCACAATATATACCATGTAGAGTGATATGAGCAAAACACTGCTAACAGTTTGTCAGAAGTAACAGCAAGATTTCCATTCCTCGTTTCTTTGCTGTATCGCGATTCCGGGGGCACAGGGTGTTTGGCAGCGCTTTGGACAGTGACGACGATAAAAACAAAATGGTCAGGCACAACGAGGCTATTCGACATCATGCAATGAGTGATTTGAAGATTGCCAAGGTTAGTGAAAGATCTGCATTTGTATGTATGTGTGTGAGTGAAATTTTTTGTGTGTTCATACCGCCAGAACTAGAAATGCACTCCAAGCACTTAGATGTGTAAGGATCAAGGCCAGAATTGTTTGAAAACTGTTCGATTCGGGACAGATTCTCAGGGATGGAGGAGAATTCCGAAGGAGAAAGGGTCTGACACAAAACAATTACCCGGCAAATAAAGAAAAATTCACAAATGCCTTCTGACATCCTCGAAGTCTGGAGTCGAAAAGACAGATTAGATTGCAATTAGTGCAATAGCTTATGACAGCACTACATCAGGACAAATCCAAGATATCACAACGACCCGCAACGGTCGGATTTCGGGCATTCAGCACCCTTTGTTCACTGTTGATGTGACTCAAGGACAAACGGCTAAAAGCTGATCAGTGGAATCTCATTTACAGGACAAGATGTGACTAATGTCCAGTTGCATACGTCGGACACACTAGTAGACAACTGAAGAAACCTGTAACCGAACATGACAGAAAATTCAAATCCTCTCCAGAAATATAAAACAGATTCGGACCCTTGAGTGAAACTCATTTATTGTTCTGAAATACAATTCCGAGGGACTCAGTGAGCTTAAAAACCCATTATTCTAAAACAATATGTCAGGTCGTATCAAGAGAACGATTATTTCATGGATCAGTGTTCATCAACAGCGTTCCACTTTGTGCCAATCGGTCGAACGGGGCCCAATTCTCAGTTCACTGGCTTGATGTCATCTGCGTATCCAAATACCCGCCTACTCAAACACACACGCACACACACCGTATTAACTTGTCATAGACCCTAATCAGAGACTGAGATGATAGCTCGTCAACATTTGTCTCACTCCATTCCCATTCTATTCGTTCTCATTTCAGAACATTTGCCCCATCTATTTCCCTCCAGACTACCAAATATTCGATCGTATTGTGGAAATGTACCACAATGCCATAGGTGAACACGTGAGTTGGTGGCACACTGATGGATTCCAGTTGCACTCTCACATCCACATCTGAGATCATCGTCCTCACTACGAGTCGATTGATTCCATTTTCAGGTGAATATGCTGGTCTCTTCCCCGTTGAGTGAGAAGTCAATAGCACATCTGCTGATTTGGATCAATTCTTATCGGTCAGTGGTTCTCATAGTCAAACGTTTAACTTGCTCCACTGCCGCACGGGGAGCCGTTCTAAATCTTTTTTCTTTTCTTCGTTTATCTCCTGACAGGACAGAGGAGTTCATGGGTGATCCGTTTCTGAATATCGATTTCAGTCGATTAAACCTAAAATACCCAGTGCAACTGATGCCTCCAGACAAGCTGAAGGAATTCACCGATTAGTGAGTCTTTCTATCACCGTCTTGCTTTACCCCCCGCAGCTATCTGTCTTTTTTCGGTTATCGCGGAGTACCAACTGCATGGTTTTGATTTCTATGGTAATAGTATTATTCGGCTTTTTTCATAAAACCAAGAAATGTGCTGTGGAATTCACACTGCTTGAGGTTATACAATATGTTTTGCTGTTCTACCTAACACAGTCAGATAACAATGACGGGTTGTAGATAGCGGTGAAATGAAATGAGTCTCCGGGTACGATTATCCTTGATCGTTTTTGAACAGTGGGCAGTAAGAATGCAAACAGGTAGTTGACGGTCAATCGTTTCTGACTGGTATAAAGCAGAAAATATACTACTGGAACATACGATCGTTTGTAGCGATACGGCAACAGTTGGGCAGCAGGTGATGACAGCAACTGTTAATTAAATACGTAATATATAAGGGCAAATACAAGACTCACACCATGTAGACAGTGATGGTGAGTGGCGTAGACTTCAAACTTCGGAATGCGGGCGCACACGATGGAAGAGCAAAGGTTACATGTTGACCTTCATATGATCGATCGATGGAGTGTTAGAAGCTGAGTGGTGTGTGTGTGTGTTGAAATCGCCCATCGAAAGTTGATTTTAACTGCCCTGTCACAAATAAATCCTTATTAGATGAATCAGATTAATGTGGACGGTTTACTCCTTTTGTAGAAAGACTCAGAATTCCGAATTTATCAACAGCATGGCAATAACAAGCGTTCATTTATATCACCCCTTGAGCGTTTCATTGCGTAATTGTTTGAAACCAGGAAGCTTTTATTCTTCCGTTTCTGATAATTTATCATTTCGTGGCACTGCAAAAAAATGAGATGAAATAACAAACTGAATCTTTGGGTCCGGAGTTATCGGATGTGAAGTCCTTAACTATCTTTCAAGGTTTTCACCTCGTCAACCATAGAGAGAGACACCATAAAAACACCAAAACACAACATGCGTGTCCCTAAAGTGTCTTACCCAAGATTTTCTACAATTTTGTAGTACATTAATTTTACGCAGGTGTCAACAAAAGTTCTACGTTCAAGGGTATACTCAATTTTTATGCAGTTCCCTGATTAAGGACATCTTTAGGTTTTGCCTCATCAAAAATGAAATTTTATTGTCTTTTGTTAACTAAGCTAAGTGAGAAATACTCTCCTGATTTTTTTGATGCGCATTGTACAAAATTGTGCAACTGTGAAATAGAAAGCGTCAACTAGGTACATTCATCGTTGTCCGACTCAATCAAGGGGCCATTGGAGCTAAATCCTATGACCTGGTCCTCACGAGCATCACAGGGTGTGGGGTGTAATGAAGAGCAGAAATCAATCTTAACTTCATGTTGCCGCCTCGTCTTACACGATTAAAATCAAGAACAAACCAACCGAACAAGCGGCTTCTAAGTCTGTCCCCTGAATGAGTGACACATTGATTCTTCATGATCAAAAAGTTATCATAGACAAATGAAATCACTCAACCCGTTCCACGTAGTTCGTTGCCTGAGACCACAACTAAGTATGACCCAAAATGATTCAGTCGTATGAAGTCATGTTATCATCTCCACCATCACTTTGAACGAACAATTAGCAATGAACCATCCTATGTAATGCGACTTACCAAACAGCTATGGTGGTCAGCTGATGATAAAGAGAAAAGGACCACGACCGTGGTCGGTTTACAAGCGGTGTATTATAAAATGTGTTGAATTGAACAATATCACATGAAAATGGGTCCGGGTTTATTGTAACCTGGATTTTGCTGGTAAATGAATTTTCTCTTTATCTTCTGTTTTCAACCCCTTATGTGTAGTTACGTCGACAAAACAATGCGTGAATTCGCCTCATGGGCTCAAAAGTCTTTGGCCAGATTTGCTCAGGTTTGTCACGGACAGGTTGTCCGTTTTGATTTTAATGATTGGTTATGTTCCTTTGCTTTTATTTTTCAATTTGATTAGTCTTTTTCTTTCTGATTGTTAATTATCATAAATAATTATTCATTAATCGGTTTTGTCAACTAAAACTTGGGAATTTTCAGTAAACCCATGGTTTGTCTTATATTCACTCCAAGCACAACAACATTTTGTCGGTTTCAGAGATTAACTACTTGCAAGTAAGTGAGTAATAAACGTAACATGTAAAAACGGACCTAAACTGCGTAGTGAGCCTGGACAGATGGTGCAAGCTCAGTGACTTGAATTGTTTCAAAGAACCGTACGATGAAAAATCTGCATCACCAGACTAATGTGTTTTATAAGAACGGATTGGAATAGTAAACAGATTTTTCCAAACATACTCAAGATTCACTGAAAATTCCTATTGTGACATTGACAGAACAACACGAGTAGCGAACAAGCTCGTTTTCGATAACTTCATCCTCTGGCTATTACAGTTATATACATTTAGTGAATAAACGTGCAATAAATAATGTCAGAAAGAAAATGCGTTTATTGGACGGCAAGGGAGTGGTGAGAAGTGGTTGGGAAAGAGGTAAAACCAAGAAAAAAACCAAAACCAAAAAAGTTGTTGATCCGTGGTTTTAGAATGGGGAATCGTGAAAACAGAGAAAGAAGAGGGAGGGTGGAGAGGGATGAAACAGGAAGGGAGAGGTCACACACTTAGGTCAAAGGTTCATGGGTTAATTGACGTTGAGTGTCGGGTCTGGGCCAGGGTAACTGTAGGGCTTTGACGAATTGTTTTTGTGAGCATAGAGTTGGTCGCAATAACCTTATTGCTACCGCCTCTCAAGATTGTGATTACAGTTAACCTTTCAAAACTGGTGTATCCAACTAACTTAACAGTTCCTCACAATGGCTGTAATGGGCAGGTGTTGTCAGCGTCACTCAACGCTCGACACTTTGGCAGTGGTTATTACACAGAAAGAATCAATGCAAGACAGTATTGATAGGGTTTAGGCACAAGCTACGAGGCGTTGGGCAGAAGGATCATGTTGGACTTCTGAGGGTTGCTAAGCAAACCAAGGTTTCTACCTCACCAAATTGTCATTTAAGGTATTCCGCTCCAGATAATTATTGACGTGTGAACTGCTCTCGCCCAAGTGAAGCCCAACTGTTTTCTGATACACGATTATTTTTCTGAACCATCTTATCGATTTCCCGTTTGAATTTTGAAATGTCTACCATCAATTGTTGTCGAACCGAACTAAAATCCTGGTCCATTCTTGTTTCCAAATTCGCTTATTCTTAGGACTGGCGGAAACCAATACTGCCCGAAGTGGATGGACAGTCTTTTTATTATACCGGCTTACCTCCTTTAGTTTTGACCCCGCTGAGTGAAATGGTGAGTTGAATAAGTGTCATTTTGCTTTTGAGAAATACAAACATCACCCAAGTGAAATGCGTTGTTTGTGCGATAAAATTTACGATTCGGAAAATTGGCTCATCCACCCGATTCACGACGATTTTTACTTTCTCTCTCTCTCTGTGTATGTGTGTGTGCCCACCTTCGTCTATTTCAATCAGACTGGAAAAGGGGATTTACTTCGTGCATTGGGACATTCCGTGCGTGAGGCATTTTTTATCGGATTTGTGTATCATATGGAAACGTTTGTTCGTGATTACAGTGGTAAGTAAATTCAACCAGTTGCAAAGATTTTTTAGCACTCCCGTAGATTTTGTAATCGCTATTTCGTGTAAAGTTTCCAATTTGTTTTTAAGTGACTTGAAATCTTCACGTAACCTATAGTAGGGCATTGATCCAATCTTTATAATCCATTTGTATCGCGGTCAATTTTCTCTCCTTTCAATCTAGAGGCACTACGCCTGTATCGATTGGAATACTTAGAAGATCGATCCAGAATCCAATATTACCTGGAATATATGGTATGATAAACTCAGTTTTCAGAGGAGTTGAATTATATACTCATCTTTTTGTGCCGTGTGCTCAAAACCAGCTGGCCAACGCGAACGATTCACAGACATTCTGCGACAGTCTTACCAAAAAGCTCATGGAGGAACTGTCCGATCATCCAACACTGAAAGGTCACCTGACAGCAAAAATCAATGCCATGAAACAGTCGTTCACTAAACTAATTGATAATTGGTGAGCACTGACTCCTGTTTTTCTCTCTGGACTGATAACAATGGTAAAAGTGCCGGAAAATTGAAATTAGCACTTGTTCTTGTTATTGAACAGTACCGTTTTGTTATGGTTCAAATGCTATTTTCCCCCGTGGTCGTTCCCCGATTGACTTTACACAGTGGTGAATTTGAAATCAAAATGATTTTGAATGAAGGCATTTATTGGCTGAGCGGTAGAAGAGATACAGCCCTCGGTCNCTCAGCTCTCAGATTCAGACCCGTGAAATACGTGAAGCCTCAATATCTGTCCGCGAACACACATGGACTGTGGCTTTACAAGAGAGATCGGTTGGTAGTCGTTATTTTACGATGGACTCTGTATATTATTCTCTTGTAGAATGAATGTTCCGGTCAGATTTTATCCAGTCCCTTAAATTTTGGCTTTATACACACATACACACACAGTAACGGAGTTACCCTCGATAAACTATCAATAGGTAGTATGGACACACATTTCTTCTATGGCTGTTTTCATTACAGAAAATTGAATCGTAATATTCGAAGACCAGACGATTCCTCAACCTAGAATCATTTATTCCACTGCAATGAGACTGGAATCACACATATCAGACGTAGGGTATTGACTGAATTGATTTTTTAAAATTCGATTTAGAATGAGTATGGTCCACCAAGTGCTTTTAAC
>UZAN01041347.1:0-12810 GCA_900618425.1 Echinostoma caproni | reverse complement strand
ATATATATATCCCGTGGACCCCAACCTGGAAGGCGGTTTGCGGTCCCAGTGACAGAGTCAAAGGCCGCGCGGATGTCTAAGAACCATGAGCGTTGGTTTTTCATAGGCAGAACGGTGCTCTAACAGCTGTCGAAGGGTGAAGCTTTGATCGATACATCACGACCGGCGCGAAACCCAGCCTGCTCCTCACGCATATTGTACAATCGGCGGAGAATGACGGACACCAACAGCTTTGACGCTTTTGGGATAAGGCTTACATTTCTTGGAGTGGCTCAGTTACTGCGACGGCCTTTTTTGAAGAATAGGACGAAAAACGATTCCCATCAAAAGGGCACCTGCTCAGAGAACAGAGCCATCAATTCTCTAACAAGCTTCATTCAACCATCTTTAAATAAAACTGGGAGGCCAACAGAGCCTGGCTTAAGACTTGGATCTCTTCAAGGATTTCCGCCTCAGAATGTGGGTTGGTTGAAACAGATCCGTGTTCCTTATATTTCCAATCCAATAGGCAGAACAATGGCCCTGCGATATTTTATTTATTCATGAGTTCTTTCTGTACCACATCTAGTCAGTAAAAATGACTGGGTTTGGGAAAAATCAACACGAAAACTAAAAACAACCAGATAATTTTATCAACGCAGGGTTCAGTGACAGCTTCAATGCACCATGAATGTACTAATACGAAGTTAAGTAATTTTGCCATAAAGTTGTGTTTGGATTTCAGTTCCCCTAAAGTTTACGTTTATTTTTTAATAAAGATTATTGCACTGGGATTTGTTTGGCACAGCCTGGATTCGGCAGCCCGTGAAACACGAGTACATACAACATTTACCAAATTGTCCAAAAATACCAGTATTACACATCTTACGGGAAAAAAATAACAAACAAACAAAAACTCGTTTGCAGTGATACGACCAGATGGCTAATTTATCACAATTATTACTCAGGAGCGGTACCATAGTTTACATTCTTTATGATCAAGTCACCTGGCTCATATGACCGAGGCGTTTCTCCCGGCCGGTTTAGTTCACAGTCGTCGACCTACAGGAGGCTTCCGAGTCGAATTTCGACCACAGCCAAAGCAACCGAAATCCGCCCCACATAATCCCACATATTCCTAAAAAATTCCGTCGACCACTCAGTCTTCCATTATCACACGCAACACAGTCATCGTTCCCACTTATCAGTAAGTAGTATCTGATGACCCGAACCAACGAGTGCACGATGATCACAGTATGAGCAACGTGCGGTCGTGGAACTGGAATGTGATTCTTATCATTCGCCATCGCATTCTATAATAGGCTATTTTCTTCTAAATGTGTTTGATAGCAAATTCGATGGGTGAATGAACGCAGGAGAACAGCCAGCCCCTGATTGGTAAACGACCATTTCTGTTTATTCTAACCGAAAAAAATGGGCGCTAGGTAACAGCCTAATAATGTCTACTCATCGTTTATCAGCGACTGATAATTATGACATTAAATGGGGAAACAAAAAGGACGCCACAAAAATCATACCGGTGGTGATTACTCAGGTGCGAACTTTTAGGAACCAATGTAAATGGCAAACATATTGCGAATGGTTGTCCGAGAAATGGCACGATTAACAGATGTACTACATTTTCAAGTACCCTTCCTATTCATACGAATATAACCGGTTTGAGCATTTAGTGAAAAAATCAAAACGTTTGCAGATTACTACTTTTGACGATGGAAGTAAATTCTAAGAGGCATAGGGATTGCGAAAATCGAAAGTTGTTCGAAGCAGTAAATCATCCTGCCTCGAAGAAAAAAACAAACAATACCGCAAGGCAGACACAAGCGATCGTGCACTCACCACTGCGGAGTCATCACATTGGTCAGGACGAAATTCAGATCGAGTAGAATCGTCTCCTCCGCGGCCAGACGACTTCACACCCATGCGAGTAATAGGAGCGAGGAGAGAACAGATGAAAGTGAAAATGGAGAAGATAACGATATAAATTTCAGGACGGGGACGGTGGTCAATCAAAGGGCTGTCTGTAATTTCACGAGTGGAATGAGGGCGTTAGCAGAGCTGTTAGGTAGAGCAGTTGTCTCTCGTCGTCCAGGATGGGGGTCGAAATACTGATGGCTTGGAGACACCGCAATGTATGATAACGAACCGACAGCAATGGCTTTTTTTAAATGTTTCATATAAGACCAGAAGGTTTAAAAATGCGTGTACTGTTACATTATGTTCATGGAGGTCCACCTTCATCCCTTCTCCACTGAAACGGGTCCATTCCACATCCTCATTACGCAGTTGGTATAACTTGGTGAATACAATGGGTTCGACAACAATCAATGAAAAGCCGAATGTGATTTGAATATAGATCATTCTGTTTCAATCTGTACAACCTTTAACCACGCACTTTCGTGGGCCGGTTTCGGTTGCTGTCTTTTGGCAACCCGTTTGGATGAAGCAGTAGGATAGAGGCGGTAAAGAGAATCGCAGTAGACTACTAAGGTGGCAAAGAGATTGAGGAGATAAACGAACACCACTGTTTAGAACATCATTCAATGTACCAAACCATCAGTTACGATCATCATGGGGACCCCGTCCGGGGAGCTTAACGAGACCAGTGTGATCAGGCTGTGGTCGAAGTAAAACGAAAAAATAATCCAATGCAAATAACATCCCATGAAAATCTGATAACCGAGCGATTTGAACAGCATTACTCACCAATGCTCTGCAACTTTCTCAAATTGTGCTTTGAGGGTGTTGATATGTGAAGTCATACGTCCTTTCAGCTGCGCGTCCTCAGCCAGTTCTTGCATCACAATTTTCACGATACTATCGGCAAACACGAGTGCATCGTTCGCACTGGCCAGCTATCCGGTAAAGGGGAAGAACAGAGCACAATACGGAGTTTTGTTGACGATCACGTGTTGCAAAGGTGGGAACAAAAAGATCCGAAAGATTGTGGAATAATAAACCATTATATCAGTAATTTTCATTCACGTTGGCTACCAACTTACAAGGGTTATCCTCTAATTGACAAATGAATGTATCAATCTGCACTGATTCCGGTTGTCACTCTTTGTTTAAGCAGCTAACCCACTAATTCGTCTTTGGAACAGTCAGTGTGAAGGTTGTGCATTCATCACAATAAGCTGTACTTGAAAATATTCACTAAAATATATCTGAATTGTGGAATTCTCGGTCTTCACATATGAAGGACCGCGAGAGTGTTATGAATGCACATTTCGAGTGTCAATCGGAGAAGTCGTTTAATCAATACATGAAAATGTGAAAAGGCGAAATCGGGTATCAAAGAAACAAAGGGGTAATTTGAAACAGACAAGTTTCGTTTGCATCAAAGATTACGGATTGATAGATAGACAAAGGCACAAACAGTTCGTTAGTGTGTTATACAGCTACACATGAAATACACTGCGATTTCGAAAAGTATTACGAAAGTGGAGATTTTTTTTAAGTATGCGCACTGGTTACATATACAATGAGATTAGTATCTTAATTTTTTATTACACACCTTAGTGTGTTAAGCAGATCTGAATGCTATTAGGTGCGTCCCCCGGTTTTGGATCGGGGGATACCTTCACCGAAGAAGGTTAGGTGTGAATAAGTTGTGGTATACCGCAACAAATAAGCAGTTGCGAACAAAGCAGCGACACTACCAGGATGTGGTGGGTTTCAGGCATGTTATCTGGTTACTGTTTAAGAGCCACATAAACCCAATGACGGTGTCGTGACAAAGGTCGATATAACTGGCCTTTGAAAACTAAAGTCATTGATCCTCTCACTTTCGAGACGAGGGATTACTTTCTGCTGCCTTGCAGTTCGCACTTGGTTGTGCAGAGGCTAGAGGTGAGCCCTCAAAATAAAAAAAAACGCCGAGTGATGCTGCGGACGTGTCTGGTACCAAACTCTTAAGGCACTTCTTTATCATGATCATGTCTGGGGCCGGCTTATCATTTCCAAGGAGCCAGCCGCAGGAAAGCAAAACAAAGTACAGTTGAACAGGTGAGCGAGGACCTTCAACCAAACATATTATTGGGAAATTTGAACTAGGCCGTCGCTGAAAAAACGGTGACAGGGTAATTAATTTCTCCGATTTTAACCGGCTATTTATAACCAACAAATGTTGCCAGCACCCCAGGAAGCATCTTCCTACCTGATATGCCAAAGACGGTAAAACAGCACACCCGATCGACCATATCTTGATACAACGACGCTGGTTCGTGCGAAACTTTACCTTCGGCTGACTATTCGTGTTAAGATCATCCCTCCAAGTCGCATCAATTTGGGCCCACTGCGAGAAATCGAAAACACTGATGGATGAAATATAAACCGGACTGGCAAATGAGTCTACCCAATCTGTCATCGCAGCAGAATCCACTGAAGTGCAGTGGTCCAGGATAAAGGCTGCACTAAGCATAATTGGTACCACGAAACGCTGCTACAAAGATATCAGAGGAAACCATCCGTCACTCAACTCTGCACAACTCGTGCTGAATCCATTTGCTACAGCGAGGCATGCACGTACGCGGCCAGACCAGGTTTCCGCGGATTGCTAGATTACTGACCTCCAATTCGCCAATGACGAGATAGTGCTTGGAGAGGACCTGACCGCCTTGCAAACAGCTCTCAACCGCATCAAAAGATTTACCTCTGAGATCGGTCTTGAGATTAATCCCAACAAAACTAAGATGTTCGTTACTTCACCTGATCGAGCGGAACATCTCTTGCAACTGGATAGTTGGACAATAGAAATCGTATCGGACTTCAAGTACGTTGGGTCCACCATCCTGCCCAATGGACAACCCAGAGATGATGTGAAGCGTCGCATTGACACGGCCCGAACGGCGTTTCTGCAGCTCCGAATCACCCTATGGCGCCCGAACGAGATCAGTCTCAAAACTAAGCCCGAGGTGTTTGCCACAGACGTTCGACCAGTCCCACTATACGGCCACAAAACGTGGCCGCTGAGGATATCCGACGATTGGAGGTCTGTCAATCACTGGTGTCTTCGATGCATCTTGAAAAAACTGAACTTAGTCTCAATTCGGACCTTAGGAATCGATGTCACGTTGCCCGTCTCTCAACGCACATACAACGTTGCCGACTGCAATGGCTGGGCCATGCTCTCCGCAGACCCGACAATACTTTTATGAGTGCTATCTTGGCGCCGACACGATGTCCTGGCTTGCGCCGCCGACAACGGGGGCAAGTAAAATCCTGGCTGGTCACTGTAGTCGAAGACTTCGGCCAACTTGGCCTTCGGATGGTGTACAGCACTCGCTGATGAAAAACAAACCGAATTAACATATGCAAGATTCTTGCAGCCAACCGCCAAGCGCGGATAACAGCCTTAAGAGACATTCATGGAGCCGGCTTATCTTTTCCAAGGACCCAGCCGTAGTAAAGTAAATGATGAACAGCAGACCGGATGAAATCCATAGTCTCGAGGACCTGCTGTTCAATGATGGAAACCGGTAACCTAAGTCCCGCGGGACTGTGAACGGCGAACCACACAAGGCCCCGCCAGGTTAGGCGTTGTATTGACGACAACAAAGCTGCTTACCAGTAGACTAGTACGAAACTATCCACAGTCTCGTTTCGGAATTCTCTATCCATGACTCACAGTAATCAGAAACATAAATGACTGGCAACGTACTGGGTTACGATCAGACTCACCATGTATTCAAAATAGAATCGGAATTGTGATCGATCGCGCAGGTAGGACTGATGAAACTCGCGCAATTCCTCTACAAAACANNGGGGGGGGGGTGAGTGGGTGGGGAGGTTACATGGATATCAACACTTAATCGTGGTAAAACTATTAGGGATAAGGATTGTCAGAGTCTTCAATTTCAGCACACTTGTGAGACGGTTTTTGCAGGCGGTTTTTTGACTACCCGTTTGGATGAAGGGATTGAAGAAACATGGGGATATGCGCGAAGAAGTGTCAAAGAGAAAATGAAGAATTTTGGTAGCTAATGGTTGTAAAGAACTTGAAACGTTGCGCGAGTATAACTGTTTACGATTGATAGCTATTTTACTCAGTGTTTCTAACCGTCGATTACAATGATCTCGAGGTCCGCAGCCAGAAAACCTAACGCGACCTACGTGAGCTAGTCTCCTGATCAGGGTTTGCACTCATTCAAGGATAAACATGCAGAGGGGGAAGAGAGAAGGACAGCGATTCAAAGAAGATTGGGTTGGCCTCCACAGGTATATTACAAACGAGATCGTTTAACAGTTCAAACATAAATCGAATAGCTACATTTCATCACCAACAAGACCACAATAAGAGTGTAACTGACAGTTCCTTTTTACACACACACACACACACCTCTCATTTATATGCAACAGATTCCGGAAATCTGAGGCCGAGGACTGATGCGCGCATCACGGAGGAAGTGTCAGCTCTCATACAGAAGGCTCGGTTGGCATATGCTTACTCGAGGCATCTGTGGCAGCGTCGGGACATCCGGCTGTCTGTGAAGGATTGAGTGTAGGCTGCAGCAGTTCAGCCAGTTCTGCTATACCGCGCAGAAACTTGACCATTACGGGAACATGATAAAAAGACTGTCGGTATTTGAACACCATTGTCTAAGCAGCATTGAACTTGCATGGTGGGGCAATCGGACAAGCAATGCTAAGGTTAGGTAGCCCACGGAGCAAGTGATCCACCTCCACAGAATCCGTTGGTTGGGGCATGTGCTACGCATGTCAATCAATTGGTTGCCACCGAGTGATTTTTGCCGAGGAAGGTAGTGGGCGGAAAAAAGTATAGGACAGTCAAAATTACACCTGATATGAGGAAATGACAGGAGACTTGCTCTCTGGGTCACGTTACGCTCCCTGGATGGCGACCTCGACAGGATCGTAATTGGTGGTTAGAAACACTGAGTGATATGGCTGTGAATTGCAAACAGTGGCGTTTGTGCATACTCTCGATTTCGCTGCAACCTGAGTCAACTGAAATCATCCATTTTATTTTCGATTCTACTTTCTACTTTCTACTGTCTCCCTATCTATCTATCCTACTACTTCATCCAGATGGGTAGCCAAAAGACAGCAATCAAAGCTGGCGCAAGAAAGTGGACGGTTAATGGTTGTACAAACTGAAAACGGGACTGAATCTGGGGATTGATGTTACACTGATTACACTCTCAATCGGTCTGTTGGATATGGACCGTGATTCGTTACGAGGTGATGAGGAAAGATAGTACGAGAACACAGGTTGTTTCTGTTCCTGGTGTGCCGTGGTGAGATTGGTGGCGAAAATCATCATGTGATGGAACCATAAATTTATTACGATTTGATCGATATGTATTGTGCTGTGGTAGATTGCGAATCATTCGAACGGAGAACTCAATACAATACTCATGGTTGAAAAAAAGGAAATTGGAAACAAAATGACCCAGAAAATTCGAATTGTAGTATGACATGGGGGATGGGGCCAACAAAAACAAGGTTGGAGACCAATTCTAGTCGCGCTTATAGTCCGATTTAAAAAAAGGTAGCCCTTTTCTATTACACACTGTTGTGTGACGAACGGCAGAAGGAGCGAACCCCCGGTTCAAGATGAACCACTGCTCATTCACGGGAACCGGTAATCCAAGCTCCAGCACTTGGACTGGTGAATCACACAAGGCTTCAATAGCATAGGAGTGTTATTGAGATACAATATAGCCGATTATATTAAACCATCCACTCCTTATCGATGCACCAAAGGAAGAATGCCTATCTCCACGATCTGATGTGCTCCACGGTGTCCGCCTATATGGTTGTTTTTTGCTGTCAAAATGTTATATTTGCGTGCTTTTCTCATTCCACCGTGTGCCGAGAAGTGCACGGAAAGTTTGTTTTTCGACATGCGACGGTGACACAGGGGTAATCGAAAACGGACTATTTTCTATCAAACGAACTCACGATCATATTCGCCCACGAAGAAACTCATCTGTTCGACAAATTTGACAAAGAAACGCTCACGAACTGAACCGCCGAGAAATTGTAGCAGATTTCCTTTGCCCAACTGAAAAAATAAAAACGGGGAAGTAAGCCAAGGGGGTGGGGAGTGAGTGTGAGCAGTCAGTCTGAGTTCATTTTGACCATTTCTGTATTGACGGATTCGATTAGGATGCAAGAGGAATAGTGACGCGAACCTGTTGAAAAATTTCACCGGTCTTCCTTGTGCAGTGAGACACAGTGGCAGAAGCCTATTGCGGCGACATTCCCCACTTTACATGCTATATGAAACTGTATGATTTTTTTATTCCGTGTGGCTACTAGTGTATATTTTCAAATTAAATGTAAGCATTTAGGCTTGCAAAAGCTATACCAATACAAATTGCAGGTTATAGTATAGTTGTAAATAAACATGTGGAGGAAGGATGTGGAAGAGTGATCCGAATAGAATAAGGAGTCACTGTGACCAGTGCATGAAGGATACGGTCCAAATGTGTTCTTTTAGAAACTTGTGAAATAGGGTAACCTAAATGCCAGTGTTGGTGTATTCAGGTAATCAACTAAAAGTTACCGAATCAGACAGATTGGAACGTTTCGTCAAAACTTCGACTAGTGAAACACACACAGGGAAGCATCTGACTGAGGTTTTGCTCTTAGTAGAGTTTATCACTGGGACTGAACACAGCCCGGACAGGTTTATATGTGGATACAAAATCTGGCGGGCGATCGGACAATATAAATATTATAGCCAACCCATAACACCACTCAAAACTAGCTTTGGGCCGAATCGAAAAGTAAAAAAAAAAACACGTATAACGTTTATCTGCAGACATCTATCGCAATCCATACGTTCTGTGGAGCAAAAACCTGACCCATGCACTTTTAGGCAGAGTTTTTGGTTTCTGTATCTTATGGTCCATATAGATGAATGAGTAAATGAAAATAGAGAATTTACCAAGACTAACGTTGCATGGACATTGAGTGGATACACAAGCGTCACTGTTCGCTACACTCAGCCATATCACTCAGTGTCTCTGACAATCCGTTAAGTCAACCACATCCAGGAAGTCTAATGCGCCCGATTTTGAGGTTGTACAAAACTCACATGCCACGTCTTACTTTGACCACCCTTTATCAGCTTCCACATATAGCCGGTCTCAGCAAACATCGTATTCCGTGGTGATATTGTGATGGAATGCGGTACAAAGAGAGTCCTGGCTAGCGACCGAATCGAGAATGGGGCTCATCCGATCAGACGCGCAGACGCAGCGGCGGGAAGATCCTCGCGAGTCGACAATTACAATCCAACAGACAGTCCGCCGCTAACGGGAAAGATATCCACCGAATGCCACAACGTCGGAGCTGTCGATCAACGCATCTCGCGCCGCGATCGGGTCAAACCAGTCAGAATGGCACGCGGAAGAAGAGGCAACGTACGTGCCAAGTGCGGACCAAAACCAACGAGGAATGACCCACAGAAAGAGGCATGAATCATCCGGCCGCGCGGTTGAGAATTGACTGTATATAATCGAACGTATACACCGTTTGCTTTTGAATTGCATCAATAGACGTTTTTCCCAGCCAGCTCGCCTTCTCGCTACAGTATGTGCCACACATGCACCAACCAGTATTATCCATGGAATTCTAATACTAACCCCCTCCCCTCCCACGGCGAGTTACCACAATTTCTCAAGACTCTGAACCTAAGCTGAGCATTGTTTGATCAGTTTAGTGTGATGCGGCATAGACAGCAGTGTTCGAACACACATAGTCTAGCTCTATCTTGTTTCGGTAATAGCCAACTGCCTGGGCCGTATTGGAGAACTGGTTGAGCTGCTGGAGCAAACTGGATTGAATAGGTAGCATATTGTCTGACTTGGAAGCTGCTGGGTCAATTACTGAGTGACCGACTTGTTGAGAACGAGATTTGACCAAACATAACTCCGTAAATCTAGTCAACCACGATATGGGCTGCTTGGTATAGTCGTATCACACACCTTCCAATATGATGGGTTCAACTTTCGCATCAGTCGGCGGATTATTGGAACGAAACTGAAATGCAACGCGTTTGAATTCTGCGGTTTGTGTGTAATACTGGAATCAGAAGGACAACCAGCAGAAATTCTTTGTATTATGTCTTATCAAACAAGAGTATCCAAAAATCCTCAGGGCAGTATCGGAATGATAACAAGCTAATCACCAAAGCTGGGCAGATGTTTCACGTACGGATAAAGTACAAATCGCACATTGTCAGGGTCCAAATGGCCTCTACACTTGAACGAAAGGTCACATGGATGTACTGATTCGCCCAGCGCCACCAAAAGATTGAATGTGTACATAGAGGTAAACAGTTTGACAGTGTAAATATAGTTAGTGATACAACTTTCCAGATAACATATCCACTTGAATAAGTTAAATTGTGACTAGCACGCTTCAAGAAAATAATTATTGTGTGCGCAACAGTTCAGATCCATGTTTATGGTACTTAAACATTTAGTTTGAGATACAATTTCTTTAAGGACTTGCAACGTTTTTCCTTTGAATACAAGGGGTGGTCATATAACGGGTATGTTATATTATATTTCACACTCGTCTGACGCCAGACTGTGTGCCAAACAACTTATGGTACAATAATCTTTATAAAAAAAGAAAAATGTTCCATGATTGGCTTGTGGGGTGATTATTGCCAGGTTGCCCAGGTCAAGGCAGATGAATTTCCTCGCGGAATCCACACCCGGAGCCTTTGGCTAGCCAAAGGCCCGAAAGGCAGCAAGGCGGTGTGCAAAAACCACAATCCACTGGGGGCCGGTGCCCAGTTCATCGGGTCGTACACCCTTCGGACGGGGTCAAACATCCAAGGTGCCCAACACACCTCGATGCCCAATCGAGCCGGTGACTATTGTCACAACCGAAAAGATGTGGGTATGGTTCGTTGGTTTGGAATCAGAGTTTTTGACTAACTCCCCCTAGGTGAACTGCCAGTGGTTCATCAACCCGCTTATAGCGCCGGATATCCGCTCCTCGTCCCCTCTCTTTGGTGGGAGAACACCTCTGCCATTAGAAGGCAGTGAGTAGGGCTTCTTCAGCAGAGGCTATTTGAAACGCTTGGTCATACGGGAGCATTTCGCGAGGTGCAACGGAAGAATGACCAAGAGCAACCCTGGACACCCACTCCCAACCAAACTGAGGACTTCGGAGGCCATGGAACGGGTCGGACGGAACACATTTAGAGTTCGACTCAGCATCAGTAAAAAAAACTCGAATGGTATCGAACAATATCTGTTTAGCTGTAGCTGATTGCGTGAGACAGTAATGCCATTTATTGTCAGGCGTCCATTTGAGATAAGTGATCGGGTTAACCGAAAAAGTCGATTTTGTCATCCACACAACCAAGACAAAAATACCGGTTGTTAATGCTGTGCAAGATCAAAGCTATCCATCGATGATGCTCCAGTCTAAGACAAACACGACTGTTTTGATTTGATGATCCAAGTTTACATGTTTACGATGACTAAATAGGATGTTGACTGACTATCCTTCGAACTTCACCTTCACGTACACGTACAATCCTCCATTCAACCACTCAATTATACACTTGGAAACACGACACCAGTTTTGCTCTTATTAGAGATCATTAGTAGTGCACATGCAGCAATCCGGCCAGACTCTGAAATCCGGGCCCATCGTATAGCAGACGTGTGTTACACCACCGTGACAAGCTCATGCGAGGGCCGAACCAACATGCCATATTTGATCAGGTGTCATCTTGATTGATAGGATGTTTTGAAGAATGAATCGACGTTAACTGATGAAAAGCAATCAAGCTAAAGGCTCTAGCGTCCATCTTAGCCTCTGAGAGAATCGTTCAGATCAGTTCTTGCACTGGCTGTACAAATGTGAAACTGTCGTCAATTCATAAATTTGTCATAATTTCAAGGAAACTGTCGTCACAACGGGGTGGAGGATGTGAGCGAATTGGAGACGTAAACTTAATCGAAAGATACAGATCAGAATGGCAGCATAGACCATATGGAAAACTGTCTCAGCGGTAAACAGATGTGGGATGACTAGGTTCCAGCCGAACAGCACTATGTTGCAAGTTGCAAAATGACATTTGGGTTATCACTCGGATCCGCACAATGAGAGGAAGGAGGTAAGAGGAACGAGGGAGCAAACGCTATCATCGGACGAATCACTCGAAGCGAAATACCTACTTACCCGGAATGAGATCCGGGCAAAAAAACAATATACATGACTGTGTGTGTGTGTGTCATTCAGAAAATCCTACATGCTGTCAGGAGAGAAGAGGAAGAAACAATATGATCACGGGATGTATTGGGTTGAAATAATACGTGGGAATCTCATGTGCTATGAATATGCACTCAGATCGCCTTTGGTTCGAAGTTTCCTTTTCTCACTTGAGGCGGTGAGACACTGATTATAATTTTCAATTTTACTCGGAAACAAATGATGAAGAAAATAAGAGGTGCTTTCTAGAACATAAACGTAATACCGCGCGAGGTTTTTTTTTACAGATATTTGATGGATTTGGATACGATGGTGATGGCAGAGACNAAATTCTCAACAGAACAGCAGATCAAAATTCATCCCAGCTCCCAGCGCATCAAGTTTATGCACGATCAGGCGACAGATTAACGTAGCCGTCACATTTCGAAAGAGAGCGAGTCCGGTACTGATCGATAGTTTTTTTTAATTACACATTTGCGTGATGAACAGCAGACGGGGTGGAGCCCATAGGCACGGGGACCTGTTGCACTGTGATGGAAACCGGTAATCTAAGCCCCGTGGGACTTGGAGTAGCGAAGCGCATAATGCTTCGCTAGAATAGAC
>UZAN01041346.1:37803-52817 GCA_900618425.1 Echinostoma caproni | reverse complement strand
ATCCATATGTCTACTGTACTGTGCTAACGAACAACATATTGGCCTTTCTGGATGTGGCCGTGTTCAGTAAAGAAGATGGATCAGTAAGAAGACTGATCTAGTCTTCCGAACCCGGAAGATTTGTTCAGCAGACACACTGGATGAAGAACTACGCTTCATCCGCCAAACGCTGCAAGACAATGGTTATCCAGAGAAGTACATCGATAAGAACATTCGGCCCACTCCGGAGAAGGAAAAGGCCTTCTGTGTCCCCAAAAAAGAACTATCCATAAGGATCCCATTTAAGGGGGACTCACTCACCGAGAGCCTAGTACAATCCTTGGAAACGGCTGTAAATTCCACCTTCCCCGCAGAAAAATTTATACCAGTAATCTCTACATCGCCGGTGATGCGAATGCAGGTGAAAGACAAACTGCCGAAACTGACCTCATCCATGATAATCTACTCTTTTAAGTGCGTCTCTGGCGCATGTTACATAGGTCGTACGGTGGGGTGTTTGTCTTAGAGCGTTAAGGAGCACCACCAGCGATAGTTGAGTCAGGGAAAAACCGGCTGTATCTCAAGCGCCATTGTAGGGCATCTCGTCGACACCAGCACAAGATCGATCCGGAGAAAGCTTTCCTACACACACACACACTCCCATTACTCTCTACTTCCGAATATTGACTTTAAAATGAGCCAATGGCTACGATTATGTAAGAACTTTTTCCACTATATGATATGTAAGTTCATGACTAGGAATATCCGAAAACAATTGTTCGCTCATCGACTCGTTTTCTTAATCATGTGATCATTGACAATTCCACATTGGGTCCCAAGATGAACTTAGCCCGAGACAACCCATGAGGTTATTTTCTCTTTCCCGAAACATTTGTTTGCGTTTTTATGGTTGAATACTGATTTATATATAGACAGCGTAATATTATTTGTGATGTATTTTACATGACTACAAATCACGGAAAGTGAGCTTGTTCGCCACTCCTGGTCCTATTTGAAATGTACTCTGTGGGACTGTTTAGACTACGAAGATATTCATCAAATAATCTGTAAGCATTGTGGAAGGTTCTTTGATGAGGCAAACGCTGTTGAAAAGGAAAAGGAATCGATAATCTCCGTTGGACCCTGAGATCAGCAATGCTGAAATAAATTCTATGAAATCAAGTTAAGCCATGTGGACTAAACAAGTTAACAAGTTGTATTTCCCTAGGACTATAAAATGAATGTCAGATTTCGAGTTGGACTCCATTTTAATTATGTTTACTTAAATGCGTATGTAGGCCCTTTGGGCTGGCACATCACCTGTTCGGTACACTGTGAAATTGCGATTTAGTAGGAGGATAATTTGTCAGAAGGACCTCATTGACTGGCCCAATATTCTGTAATGTCTAATTTATTTATTAGTATGGATTTACCCATATCTGTAGGCAATGACTTAGTCAGTTTTGCTGGACTTTGAAGGTCATGATTACATGGATCTGATACAGCTTTGTATACCCATTGTTCACAACGTTAGACATCTTGACTGAATAAATGCAGAGTATTGTTTCCAATACAAGGGAGCAGTAATATAAAATAATTAACCAATGAAGGCAATGAAATAAGGGTTCCTGCGGTGGAAATAGTTGGCACGCAGAACAATGACAGTTGTCTGATTGGATAAAATGGAAACCCCATCATATGAGTTTATTATCCAACCGTCCTTCAATTTTCACTAGTCGTCTGATCTACAGGTTCGCTGGTTGAAAAGATCCTGATTCCATCATATACTATGTGCAATCATCTACCCCACCGAAGAGGAGAAGCTCATATGTTGCTCCTTCTTTTTTTAATTGCAGAAACTGTGTTTCGGAATTTCTGTAACGCAGTTAATAAAAGTATGTTTTTTTCTACACGGAATGATTGCAACTTGAAAATGTCATCATTTTTTGTAACGTTACACCTAACCCGGGTTGTTTGCATTGTGCTTGGCACATCATATGTGGCACGTGTTCTGAGATGAGCTGTGACCGGTTATTCTTTTTCGCAGACGACATTCAGTACAGTGTACCAACCGACTGTTTTCGTGTCTGTGGAGAAAAATTGGCGGACTAGTCTCACGTACGGCTTGGGCGGACACAGAACACTTCTGAGGCACTTTATTTCCACGTATACCATGGTTCTATAGAAGGTTATTCATACTTGCGACTAGGTCACTTAACGCCAGCGTACGAACAATTTCGAACAAAATGACGAGTAAAAATGTGATAGAGTCAAACCCAAACAGAATTTTACAATTACAGATACAGAAAAACAAAACAGTACCAAGTAGCCACTAAATAAATAATTGTTCAACTTTGGCATTCCGTCATTTGCCATTGAATATACGGCGTATCGCAATCGATAGATATTCACATTTATATTTAGACTACTTAGATATTTACAGTAGTCAAATTGAAAACACTTAAATTATCTTTCGGTGAATTTTATCTAATGCGGTTGAACAAACAGGTATTATTTATTTATCACATTATATCTGACTCTTTCAGATCTTAACCACATATCCCAGAAATGTGAGTTTCATCCAACGACTGGTTTGTTCTGTGCACATCAAAAAATACCCCTCCATTGTGTTATAGGGCTTTTAAATGGTAGAAGCAACAGAACAATCAAAGTGAAAGTTTTGTTACAGGGAAATGCTTATCTTCTCCCACTGCATTCACAAGTGAATAGATTTATAGTTCATAAAAAGATAAGGAATGTCACAAGTTCTCTTTATCTTGAGCACTGCTACAAATCTCAAAGTTTCAGACATGAGAATGATTTATCTAGTTCGTGTCTGAACGAATCAGTTGCGGGTGAAGGAACAACGTGAGGTGATAGAGGATTCCGAGTGGTGCACAATCTGAATGACGCCGGTATTTTAGTCGACATTTTTGTAGCACCAATTTGCATGAGTACCCCTTGAGGCGAGTGTTGGGTAACGAGGCAAAAGATGAACGACGTGGGTGCCCCAATTCAAGTCCCTCGAGTTTGGCGATACTGCGTGGAGTGCAGACCCCGATGATTTCAGTCTTTCACATCAGTCCTGAAATGCTCTCTCTTGAGCTCTTTGGTGGTGGCCATCGTTTGTGGATGTTCTAGAATCTTACGATCACGGTGTAACCGTGGGTTTCACGCTAGAATGACTTACTGTATTTGGGA
This sequence comes from Echinostoma caproni, assembly GCA_900618425.1. Taxonomy (NCBI): domain Eukaryota; kingdom Metazoa; phylum Platyhelminthes; class Trematoda; order Plagiorchiida; family Echinostomatidae; genus Echinostoma; species Echinostoma caproni. The sequence continues at coordinate 49,637 of UZAN01041346.1, read as the reverse complement.
TTGAAAATAGGCTGATAACAATCGTGAGAACACCGTAGGTTGAAATTTGCCAACCAACATGTCTTGCAGCGACAGACTACACACATTGGAACAGTTTACAGAGCAACTTGGGTGGCCAATAATGATGAAATCGTTTTTCTTCTCATTCTCGGCTGTTCACTGAATGATTTTCACAAATCGAATAACAACATTTCCCGCTGTCACTCGACACGAACGGACCAAACTTGATGGCATCATCCTGATTGGGGTGACGTAAAGCTTCGGCTGTAACTTGATTTCAACAGAATCACCGTTGAACACACATTGCATAATATCTCTATTCTTCTAATCACTCACTGGTCACTATCATAGAAGAAAGGAGTGGGTTATTTTTTATTGAAATCAACCAAAGAAGGCCGCGTGGTTACGCTAGACGCTTATGAAATCATTGCTGCGGACTTCCGTGCGAAGCAACCCAATTAACGAGACCAAGCTATCCCCGTGTTTCGCAGCTGCACAACAATTCCCTGATGGTTCATCAGACCGCTCTCGAATTCATATTAGTGCAATTCTTTATGCATCAGATGTTCTTTTTATTGAAAAACACCAAGTGAATCACCTAAAGCATCCAGCTTTTTTCATCAATCTGCCCAATCTTAACGAGAAACGATAATTTCGTTCAAACATCATTCTGTTTCCTCGACAGTGGAAATTCTGGGTAATGTTTACGGTAAGAAGACATTATTATTATTCTTAGTAAAAAATTACTGTTAATCCCATCGAATGGTTTCCAGTTCCCATCAGAAATAGTTCAGTTGAGATCGATACGTGTTTGGAAATCAGCGAGTACTTGAATGCATATGCCCTCGCGTGCAAACTTTGTGTGCCAAGCAGATCACTTGCACAGGGAGCTAGCTAGCCTTTCTCTTCCTCTTTGTGACATGTTTCATCCCACGCTATTCCAGATCAGAACTCTGTTGCATAGATTGGAACGACCATAAATATTTGCCAGTTCATGCTTCACTTCCCAATTATTCACAAATTGAATTTTTCAGACGAGGATTACGTCAGTGAGTTTATTTTCTTTACTGTTTCAATCCGGGTTGAACAAATTTGGTAAACCTTGTACCCGTCGAATGTATTCCAACATGAATAATTTGCCACAGCTCACATGACGTGTTTTCCTTTTTGCATGATCTTTATTGTTATTTGGATTTTTTTTATTATTGAAAATAAAATCAAGTGTTTTTCGATAAATTCATCAATTAACCACTTACATTTACATTTACGCAGAGCATTTACCAATGATTGATCCACTGTGAGGTGGATCGTAATAGATTATGCACAATGCGATCTTGCGTGCGCCCACAATTTGGTTACGACGTTTTTCCCGGTTACCAGGCCCGCATCGGTTTGTCGCTTGGCGGCTGGCCGTGGTAGAGATAATGGGCCTGGACGAAACACTTCTGATTGCTTGTCTGGGTTCAAGCAATTACTTCAGCCGTGCACAGAAAGATAAAGCGTACCGATTTAAATGAAAACGGTGGAATACGATAAATAATTCTGAAAGCTAGACTTACGTCCACTTGGTAATTAATTTTGAGCAGGTGTTGGCACATGGCTGTTTTCGCTATCTTCGTTTCTCCCTGTACTAACCATCGGTGGCCGTAGTCCTTTACTCTCTTTGATAGTTGTCTTGTTGTCCGGCCTAAGTACATCGCTCCACTGGAGCAAGTAAACAAGTAGATGCACATGGACACAGCCTGAGGGGACAATCTATCTTTGAGATGAAAACGAGTTACTGGTGATGTGGAGAAACTGATGCATGGTGTTACCGTAGTAAAGGTTCTCCTTAGCGTTTGGTTTATTGTTCGTGTGACCCAGTCCACCGCCTTGTCCCCCTTGTACGGTAATTGCGGGAACAGCGGATTTCTGCTTACTGCACTCACTTCCGGTTTCTCCGTTGTTTCTGTTAGGTGTTTGTCATTGAGGCGATCCGGATAGCTATTATCTCTCACGTTTTTTCCTATTTGCTTCGGCTCCTCAAGTAGGGTGTCCGGAATGCACAGTTTCTGCGCAGCAGATTAAAAATTCATTTCAGTAATGGATGCGTCAGATGATAGGGGTGAGCTCAAACGTGTACTCAAATGTTTCAGAATTGGATAAAGAAAATGTGTAGTGCCTTATAGTATTTTGTTTTTCAGTTCACGCTGCTTTTTCTTCTTAAAACAAGAACACGACGAATTTCACTGTGGAATAGAGAGCTCGTAGAGATCATGAGAAAAGGGAGCACGCACACGAAAAATCAGCAGACTCTGATCAGCTTTCTAAAGTTGCAAAACACACCTCCAATAGCACAATACTAGTTAACCTGCCCGAAATTTGAAGACCGAACACGCAGATGATCACTGTGCACGGATTGTTGAAAAACTGCATTCTTCTGGTTGTTGAGATCTTGCTGTTCCTGAGCATTGTTTTTGCCATCATCCGTAGATACTCTCATTTTAAAACTTCGAAAAGAGAAATGCAACCGCTCTGATTCTGTACTGAGCATGATGGAGCATATAAAATCTAACAAGCCGGATTTGATCTTCCGTGTCCAGTAGAACGCATGTGCTGTTGATCAGTTCTTCAGTTGGCTTATTCTTTTCTCTGATCCTACCCCTGGTGGTTGGAGACCTGCTAGAATGACACCGAGCGTCATTAAGGTGTTTCATCAAACTACTGAGCGATTCATTGTACATGACGACTGTTAAATGTGCTTCAAGGAATGGATTTAAATCAGACGACTCCCGTGTGTTGTAAGTGTGTTTTTATAAATTGTGTAAGCCGTATACATACATTTCACTTAAAAAATAATAATGGTCGTGATACCAAATAAGGCATACAAATTCATGTAACTTACAGCGTAACGAATGTCGCCGAACGTTTTGCTGAAGTCATCCACTCACTACCTGTACCATGTTGGTTAGGATTTGGAAAATTTAAGGTACTTGGGGATTCTTGTAAATCAAGTCAAGTCGAGTCAGTCACGTATTTGCTTTATATACCACATAGTCAACCAAAAACGATCGAACAAATTTATAGCAGAATTGTGGTAAGCAAGGACAAAAGAAAACGAATTACTCTATGAGTGAGTTAAGTTCCGCAACCATGTTTTCTGAGCTGACCAGAAATCTGGCAAGATAAGACACCACAGAAGACTGATAGGCGGTTGGATGAGCAAATATACCGTTATAGCCTGATCCGGATGAAAGAGGAGGCCACACATTTAATAAGATCTTGATGTAACGGATGTGAACGGTTATCGTTTGTTTTTGTTAACAATGAAAAGCATGACTTTGTATATTGTGAAATGATAAAGTGACAGATAGTTTCACGCGAATTCCCGCTACTTCTTGATAAATGTATTAGGGATCCAGTAAGCAATTTAAAGTCCATTTTGAGCATCCCTGGAAAGATTACTGGGGACCCGTAAAACCATAGGGGTAAAACACAGGCAAAAAGAAAACGTTTTATCAAGAAGCGAGGGACGGATAGTGCTTTCCGACGTAAGATACAGAATGATAATTTCCTGACCTTTCCAAATACAGAAATAAATTGGTCAGGCCAGCATAAATTTCGGCTTACACTAAGATACCTGACATTTAGGGGTTGGATAATAGTATCATCGCATATGTTCAAAGGGGGACAGGAGTCCAAGAGATTAGCAAAAACAACTCCTTCTGTGAAGTCAGAACGGTATGTCTACGCATTTAGATGGATTGAGAGTTTCATGTATGCTCTGTGGACCACTCAGCAAGGTTAGTAAGGCCAAGTTGAGACAGATGTATCAGGGTGGACGATTCCGACCACAAAATCGTCCGCATGAGCAAGGAATTTGGAAAACTAGGCGTGGATGAAATATAAGTGGAAAAGAAAAATGGCGATAGGATGGTACCCTGCAATACGCCTAGAGTAGAAATCACGGAAGAGGAGGAAAGACCAAGGTAACATGTGAACTGCGATCGATTTGTTAAATAGTTAGTGAGTGCCTCATTTATGGTTTGCAATATTCCATTGGAAGACAAAATATTTAACAACTTAGACCTGTCAACGCAATTGAAGGCGTCACTGTAAGCTAAGAAACAAATTCTGACAGCTTACTTGTTTCCATCAACTGCTGACGGAACATAGTGAACCAGAGAAGCTAGGGCATCTAGTGTGCAGCGAGAGCGGCGGTACGTAAATTAGTTTTGGTCCTGCATATTCAGCTGAGATGACATTCCTTGAAGGAGTAACTTCTCAAAAGATTCAACACAACAGACGTACCTGCAATTTCGAGGTGTCTCTTTTAGACACTGGTGTGATAGAAGCAGATTTCCAACAGTCAGGTATAATCCCGTTTTTCATGCACTGGTTAAACAGAGCAAAAGTGTGAGCGCACTTGTTAAGCATGGCAGCCTCCAACCGGTGGGGACCGGGTCATTTATTGAGTTTTAGTATCAGTAACTCTTTCAGAACATCCTGTTGTTGAATAGTAAACGGTTCTTTATTGATGGGGTCGATGTTAGCGCTGGTGATGACCGGCCCCGTCCCAGTGTTGTTGGTTCTGTTTAGCTGCTCAACGTCTATTGTTGTTCGAGACACGATTGAGGATTGACCACCTAATTTTGTGATGGTGTTCCAGGTCTCCCGGCCGACTTTGTTGTATAGCATTTGATATCGTTGGAAAGCTGTTTGTCAAATCCAGAGCAGACAAAAAGCTGATATCAATACGATTGAAATCACTACAGATGATACATGGCGAGAAATCAAGATAACTTATTAAAGCTATGGAAATAGTATCTGAAAAATGAAGAAATTTCTCTGAGGGTCATGAAGGAAAAATATAAATGTTAACTAAGACAATCAACCGAGAGTTGCTGACCAGTGGAATGAGCAAACTTTTACTTCACATTCGTGCACCAATTGTTATTGATAGAAGCTACCAGGCCTCCCACATGCTTCTGATACGTTACCGGACGATCGGCTAGGTGTCCAGTTGGGCCATCCATTTTAGTAATTTCTCCATCAATTTCACTATGTAACCAGGTCTCTTGTAATAGAATTGCGCCCAAGTTAGAATATTCCATACGGCGCATAAGATCAGATATATCTGGTAATTTTACAAGCAACGAACGGACATTGTTGCTGATAGTGATGGTATGCATAGTTGTGACAAAGCTCTTTGACGCAGTGCTACTCTCCATCCACCTCGATGCTTCCTCCAATGCCCACGAGATTTTCTGCGAATCCTTTTGTATTTATTTCTCACTGATTTTCCAAATTCAATTACCTCCGGATGCAAATTAGAGTTCTTGATGTTCTTCATGAAGGCATTATGAAATTTCGCAACTGGCGTTATCGTAATTGCAAAAGCAAATTGATGTGTAAAAACAATGTAAATGTCAGTGATTATGCCACAATAATCGAACGGTAAGCAACAGCGCGACCAGATCTGAAGGCCTCGCCATTTGTGCATTGGTAACACGTGGTAGCACGTGAGTGCGTATATCAAATGGAGGAGCGTGTGGACAGATGAGTGTGACGAGAAGATAACTCATTTTTGAGTTTATGAAGAAAGTCGTCTAGAATCGCATTGGGAAACTTATTACAAGATTTGATGTGACCATTATGAAGTTCTGTGTTTAATCGCACAACTGAACTGAGTGATACCGGATTGATTACCATCAAACCGCGACGACTGGTTATGAATTCATTGTTGTAAGAGGCTGGGAGGCACCACAGTGGAGCAGTGGAGTCAACAAACACATTGGTGAACAAAAGTGAGCAAAATTGACTGCCATTTTCGGGATTCCCTGAATTTCTTTGACTGAGAGCAGAGGTCTTTCAGTAGTCCCAGATCGTTGTATGCGCGTGGACTACCGGCGACTTCTGTCGAGGGTGTCAGAGGATTGAACTGCAACAATAAACGTCATACTTGCACAGTAACCATGAAATATAACCGATACCTTGCTGATTGTCTCATGTCTTTGGCGTAAAAACGCGGCAGTTCGTGTGCACTGCGGTAGTGGCATTATCACAAGGTTGGTTGAAAGTTATTAGTAGGAGTATCATAAGAATGGCTATTTAATGAGAGGGTGAGAGAATACAATGAAAAACGAGCTTATCTGTGACATGGATTGTCATGTGATTGGTTAAGGCTTAGATGTGCCCTTACATTTTCCGTAGAAGATATCATCAAACGCTGTGGAGTCGCGGTAGAGTTCTAGTAAGCGAGTAGAGGACAACCAAACGACTATGCGGACAGAATAAACTGGTTCAGAATCAATAGACGAGTGAAAACACCTTTTGTGAGCATCAGAGTCATCGTGAAACGAATAGGATCACGCAAACACACACACACAAACAATGTTCAATATCTCCACAATTTAACGATAAAAATACTAGTACGTTAGGAGAAGATTGAGTTTTTATTTTGGGGGGGGGGTAGGTAGATTCCGGTCAGCGTTTTGACAACACACGAACAACAGCCTCATTTGGATTTTGTTAGTCTCCTGTTCCAAAACCTGAGAACCGTTGGATCGAAATTGGATTTGTTCCCCTCAAATGCCATCACTAATATCTGTGAGAGAAACCGTACCAAAAAGGATGTGCTTTGGGTTGGTCTAGGGGTGGGAAAATTGAGTTGGTACGTGTGTGTGTGTGGTAATAAAGGAGATCGTAGAAGTTGTGAATGAAACAAGGGGTCAAAGAGTTAAGAATGGAAAGATTAGTCTGTGCGCAGTTTTGCGGTGTGGTGAGATTTAAAATTGTGTGTTAGTAAGCAACTGTTTGTGTGTGATCGGTTGGTTGTGCAATTGGCATCAAGCAAATGAACTGATAGTTGGGTCCCCTCAGAAAGAATATCTGAATATCTGAAACGCATGAGAGAATGCGTCGACCCTAACCGGGTCATTGTTGAAGAAATTTCTTCAGACTTGAGCGAAATAAGCTACCGTCAGCTACTATCATTTTACATTTAAACTCTCAATTTCCGCGGGGACATAGTTTTGGGATAAATCCCTGTGATTTTGAATAGACACGCAGATGTTGAATGGAAAACTCCTCAGAGAGATCAGACGTTCTGTCATTGGAATGATTGTGGTCGGAATGTGCTTGCAGACTTAAAGCACCTATTCATTATATGGCGTGGAATAATCATCACTGCTTACGTATTTTATTTCTGGGTTTAGTCGAATCCTATAACGGAAATCACGGAGTTCAACTTGTGCATATTTCTGTCATTGATCCATAACGCTTTCTACACATAAACTGGTTCATTTCTCCTAGGCTTGTTGTATTTTTTCTAGGTTTAAAAAAAATCGCAAAAAGTGAGTTTTCTCGTTTTATTCATAAACTTTGACCTGAATAAAACGACGATCGGGACCACAACACTTTCCGATTTGCTTGAATATATGTGAACATCGTAATTTGGCCGTCATCCAAATCAAATAAACTCTATGTTTCCTGTTACATGAAGGTACAAACGTTTTCTTTAGCGTTTTATGTGAACCTATACTAGAAACCATTCTCCTACCGATGCACAACGCGAGCCAAGTTTGCACAGAATCCGTTGGTATTACATGCCACTGCCTTTCTTTTTCTCTCGCCGTCTATCCCCTTGAGGTGGTTTTCTTAATCAGTCCCTCCGTTTTAGCCTATCACCAATGAACTGAAAGTTGCCAAATGAGACACACCCGACTAACGTACTTTTTGCATCAACAGCATCCGGTTTCAAGATTAGCAAAACTGGTTCATCGACACACAAGCAAACACCGCGATATAGTGAAGTGGCTAATAGGCGCATTCTATCACAATTGATTGCCCTGTTTCGCCCTACCCTTGACCACACAAAGGACGGTGTCCACATCAACTAATTTCTCTCGCCTCCGAGTGATATTCATCTTTCCCTCATTTTAACATGTTTCACCATTATCCGATTGTCCTCTGGTATTCAAAAACCATATGCCGTCCAGACACTTGCATCCTACTTTTTGGCAATGTGAGTGGGTTGAATTGAATGGGTTTTGGGACCTCAATGCACATTTCTTTGTCCTCGTTATGCGTCGAAAACTGAACAGACTCGCGAAAGATCTTGCACATGATCATACTTTGTGACCTGCTGACAAAACGACGCTTGTATTTTTCCCAGCACGCACTTTATGACATAAGGCATTCTCTGCCATCTGTAGTACCCGACCCCTCTCATAAACCTCCTTTTTCTCCTTAACACAGCACTATTCTACATCTGTCTCTCGTGCTTCACTCGATTCCTGAATGTCCTTCCATTTGTCCAAAACTGATGAGAGCTCAACTTATGCCGCAGCTCACTCGCATCGGTTGTCACGTGACTGGTCGACCTCGCTATCGATCTCACCAGTGTTGACAGGCCTGATGAGAGTATTGATCTGCTTCTCATCCATTGACTCTATAAATTATGTTGACACAGTCACAGTCAGCCTGCTTCAGTTCAGTGACTTGTGTTCTTCACAAACCGGAGGCATACTGTTATAACAAGAACCAGGACAATTCATCAAGCATTACGCTCGGCAGAAATATCTGGACAATGTGATACTAATGGCACTTCACCATTCACATGTCTAAAACTCGTGTCTACAATCACGGTCCTATCCACTGTCTCATTTTCTCTAATCCCTTTCAAAAATTGTTCTCTTCGCCTACGACTATTCGGCTAGCGTTAGGACACCCCTTCCTAGCGATATCCATTGAAACACGATTAACGTCTGGACGATTACCGAGCCAGTTCTCACTTACTCACCGGTTCACTATCCAAATCTCATGCGCAACGGCTTTTGAAGGCTCTTGTTTCCACAATCCCTCGAATAGTAGGACAAGAGTCGATACTATTTTAACTCAGCGGAAACAAAAGTTATCTGCCTGAAGTCTTTGTGGTTATTAAACTCTACTTGTTTATTGTACACCTTTCACCGACTACTAACCAAAACTGTTTCTGTCCACGACGCATGGACAAATTTTAAACCCACAGTTGAATAACAAGATTACAACAAGCTCCCTAACTTCAAACCATAGAAAAATATAATATAATGGAGAGCAATGAGCTCAGTAACCCCTCGTTTAGCGGGAAAGACATCTATGTGGAGTATCGAAGACCGGTGTAACAATTTTCGCATTTTATCATGAAACAAAGAACAGATGAGTTTGAACTGAAATCAACACTTATTTACTGGCAGCCCTTTTGCTTTTAAATCAATTGTAGAATACCAAAAAATTACAGATAGTAAGCTGATTTCCTTCATCACCTCTTTTGTGCTTTATTCCAAAAGTTGATGTTTACTCATTTTGCTGGGATTCGACACCGGGGAACATTGGTTCGGATCGATAGATTCCCAGAATGGCACAGATTTAATCACACGATATAAATTGCGGTACATTATGAGAGGAGTGCACCCGAGCGGTACGGAATATCTTCAGCTCAGCCAAGTGAAATTAGGCTTCTGTACAAATCAAACGCGATGAATTGATAAGGTGATAGGTGATTTTATAAGTCAATAATAATAGTTTCTCGACTGACTAAGATGCGATCAAAATAAGGCTGATGCTGTTTCGACATGTGGCGGTTGTGACAAGAAAATTAACCCAAATTTGGAACGCTTACGCAGGTGAGACACACAGCTATTGAGGTGGACCCAGACTGTGTTATTCATTTGACAAAATATGGCTGATAAATCTATCTCCAAGCTTCAAAATACTGGCACACAATGAAATCAACCAGTGCAACTGGAGAAAGCTTTTAAGAAGTTTGAAAAAAAGAATAAAGAATTTCCAGAGAACAGTTTAATCAATCAATGCGGAAGAATGGAGACTGTCACGAATTACAATTAGGGGAATGCCAAATCTTTCACTCTGAAAGCGTAGAAGGATAATCTGCGAACCAAAATGTTAATATTTTCTGCGTGCGTAATGAAAGAATGATTATGGGACGAAATAACTGCAATATATTTGACAGACTCACCTATGGGGATTTGAATACCGTTTCCAGCAAGTTCCGACTAGATACTAAAAAGGATCTGATCATGAGTGAGTGTGGTTAGGCTAAAAGGAACACATTTAATCAGCCTGGGGAATCAAAATGTGGGATTGAAGAAGTCCGGGAGTTTTGAACCTTTGAATCTCGTTTATTCATCACACCAAGACCTCAAGAAGACATATCGCGAGATGTTGACATTTCGTTCGATCTTCACAATCGCCGATGCTAAACAAACAACAACCTGATTCTCGAGTTTGGTTGAGTCACCGACGAATGACCGAACGCACTCCAAAGAGGGGTTGATGAGACCGATGAACAAACCCAGGGCAGCCATTGAAAAGATTAAACGAACTGGTAGCACATACATACCTCTCTCTCTCTCTCTATATATATATCTTTATATATATTTGACAGGGATATGAAGGTTGTTAATGTACTGCGAGAAAATCGAATGGAGACAAAATAGTTTCCTGAAAATCTCCATAGGTGATCTCTCTAGCAGGTAGGAAAATGTATTGTTACAAAACTTGAATTGTGTTGTATCTGAAAGGTAATTGATTACCACATTGAACGCATCCTCAGTTATCTGATGTTCGGTATCTACGAGGTGCGCCGTGATTGCAGTCGAAACGGTCCTTGTGGTTCCTGTGTTTAACCAAGCCGGTTTGTGTTCCTTGATTCTTTGAGAAAACTGCCTGATCGTCCTGTCTATGTAGCTTGCCGAACATGAGCAAACAAAAGAATAGGTCAACATGGAGGAAGTGAGGGTGGGCAATTTATCTTTGAGGTTCAATGACAACAAAGATCGGCTGGTGAATTGTGTACGTAACCGGGCCGCAGGAAACGTTCGAGCGATCGACTTATCTAGACGTCTTGTTAACAAATCGCATTTGTAGTCATCTTTAAACGGGAGACGTATATAGATTTGCTATTGGTTTACTGTATTCAACGAGATAAACATCAGTATTCCATTGGTTAACTTGAAGGAGTTACTACTACGCTGTAACTTCAACGTTCAGTTTAGCTTCAACGGAGAATTGTACAGACAAACGGATGGAGTTGCAATGGGATCACCTCTGGGCCCACTTTTGGCTAACATTTTCGTCGCAAAATTGGAAAACGAAGAACTCCGAGATACCATAGAAGGTTTGCCATTCTATTGCCGTTACGTTGACGATATTTTCATATTAGTTGATGAGAATATACCGTTGGAAACACTGACCAACACGTTTAACTAAGCTCACGACGAGCGGAAATGGAATCGGCCAACACATTCCGGTTTCTAGATGTTCATCTTACCAAGCGCTCGGACGGTACAGTTAGTAGAACAGTCTCCAAGAAACCCACATGGACAGACCAATACACTCATTTCGCCAGTTTTGTACCCTTGCGGCGTAAGCGAAACCTCGTCCAACCCCTAGCTGCACGCGTCAGAAATATATGTTCATCAGAAAACCTGGAGTTAGAATTGAACCGGCTCAGGCAAGCCCTATTAAACAATGGCTACCCCGACAGGTTTATTGAAAAGAATCTATGTGAAAGAGCCACAAGACTAACAGTGACTACAGTAAGCCAATAGCAAATCTATATACGTCTCCCGTTTAAAGATGACTACAAATGCGATTTGTTAACAAGACGTCTAGATAAGTCGATCGCTCGAACGTTTCCTGCGGCCCGGTTACGTACACAATTCACCAGCCGATCTTTGTTGTCATTGAACCTCAAAGATAAATTGCCCACCCTCACTTCCTCCATGTTGACCTATTCTTTTGTTTGCTCATGTTCGGCAAGCTACATACACGGAACGATCAGGCAGTTTTCT
>UZAN01041346.1:0-11396 GCA_900618425.1 Echinostoma caproni | reverse complement strand
ACTGTTCTTAACAACCGGATATCCTGAGACTTTTTCATCGCGTGCGTCAGGGGTAAAAATAAACAACGCGCAAAATAGGGTATTTGGTTTAGGGTACCCTACACAAACCGCGAATCAGAAGCCACCGAACGTATACTTCGACCGGTGCGAACCAAGGCAGCCCATACACCAGTAGCAACTGTGAGATTGTTTTTCTTCACTGGCAAGGATAGAGTCGAACAGCACGAATGATCAGGTGTGGTCTACTTAATCCCTTGCTTGATCTGCAATCAACACTAAATAGATGAGACAGGTAAAAACACTACCCACTCCCCTACACAAACGCAAGAATGTTCTCCGATGCGCCAACCCGGAATCACAAATCTTGAACCACTGCGCATGGACATGTCACGACATCACGATCGATAACACAAAGGTTATGGCGGAGATAGGAGGAAGGGGGAACGATTAATCCTCACAGCTCTACACTCGATCAGTTCGTTCGACTGACACCTGGAGATAGACAAACCTCAAGTCACACTTGCAAAATCCGTGACGATTGATGGACTGATAAACGTACAAATAGCACACATGCCCACGGAAATACGGTAATCCCATTATCTCATTCGTTTCATTTACGTTTGACAACGAATCGTAGTTTGGATCGAAACGTTTCAAAAGGGCTTTACAACCCATTGTACACCTCTTTTCTCTGTTGATATATAACCGGTTAATAAAACCGGTAAGTCAGAAGGCAAGAACCGTGAGAGAAATTCCTTTCGTATGCTCTCATCGGTCAGTTGTCAGTTAGTCGTCCACCGTGTCACGTTTTCTATGTTCGCATCGGATATGATTCGTTGGACTGTGACCTCGCCGAACCTGAAGCAACAAAAATCTCTGTAAAAATCACCACCAAATGATACCGTTCCCGATAAACCTTAAAATTTCGTCGAAAACCTGTCTGACACTGTCCAATCCAAACCCCAGCTGGAAGTTTTATCTTTGCGATTCAATTTCAAGCACCCGTCAAAAAACATCCATAAAATTTATGTCCAAGCAAATTCTGAGTGTTTCCATAAGCAACTGAGTGACTTGCCCCCATCAAACGAGGATAAACGAAACTGACTTAAGGCCAAGCTGATAGACCTCTTTCACAGCTTTCTCCACGGTACCATTCACCAAAATTGTATGATAAAACAGTAAAATAATGAAGTGCTAAAAGAACTATGGAGCAATCCAAATCTGTTTGTGCTAAAACCTGACAAGGGGTATGGCTTAGTTGTCATGGAAAAGAATGATGGAAATCCTGGATGATAAGCACAAGTTCAAACCAGACCTCGCCCCGGATATTCTGCAATTGATGGAGAAAAAGATAATGCGTGAGTTGCAAATTATCATACTGCATGGTTTCATCACTGAAAAAAACTAAAGTCTATAGGTTGTCATACACCGATTCTTTACTGGTTATCAAAGACACACACCATCTGTCCCTTTACGGCCCATATTATCTTTGCATAACTTGCCCCTATCAAAAACTAGCCCATTAGCTCGTAGAAGTACTTCAGCCAATACACAAAGGCCTAGGTGATCACACACCACGTGACTCCTTTTAATTGTGAGATATTTTTCCAGTTTGAATTTATCCGGCAGCACAATTTGTTCTTTTTCATGTCATTATTCACAAATGTCCCCCTACACGAAACCGTAGACTTCATCTGTGAATTCACCACTCGAGAAGATATTAATATTAGCACCGTAGAACCAACCAATCACTGCGAACTATAGAATGGCCGAACACATCTTCAATTACGTGCGTGATTCTACGACTCAGTCCACACCACAGATTCCGACTGCATCACGTAAACCGACTTCGACCATAGCACGTCACTTGTTTGAAAGAGGTTACAAGGTGGACATTACGAATGCGTTCTCGCGTTTGTTACTTCATCGTCACAAATACCGACTAATAATACTGGAGGCTCACCGCAAACACACGCCGGGTGTAACCAATCGTGTGCATCACATAGTACACAAACACACACACGAACTACAATTCTTAATTCGCTTCATTTGTCCATGTCGTTCCATGTTAAACGTATGCGATCGATGACAGAGAGTACATACGAAATGAATTCCTCTCGCAGTGTTTGTCTTCTGACTTGCCTGTTCAAATTCATTACGGGATATATCTATCTATATATAAACTGTTCTTTAAACAACTATGCAAGAAATAAATATCAGTTGCACGTTCATGATCTGAACAGCTGTCGACATTTTAAAAAGTGAGTCTACTAAAACAGTGTTTGTAAAGAATCCAAACTAGGCTTCATCACTTATTCGTAGAATGCACTCAATCCTATGCTCGATGCAATCAATGTGAACCAATGCACTCAACTCATGCAAACATCGCAATTTCACACCCATCCATGTTTTCTATTTCACTTACTCTCGTTAGATAGAGCTATGATAACAATTATCCCACAATACTACTCACAAGTAGTTGTGAGTTAAATGCAAATATTTAGATTCATTTGCCTCATGCACCGTTCCCACAAGTTCATTTGGGTCAACCAACCCATGCGTGCATACACACAACGCGTTGGCAACATGCCTGACTACTTTGAGTCACACTCATAACCAAATAGAACACAAACTATCACAACACGTTGACCACTGGCACAAGCATGATATTTGGGGTGCACACAGCCCCGAAACGCACGCCGCACACACCGCCGTCGCTTTGTGCGGCTGCACTCCCGTGGTGATTATTGATAGTCTCCTTTAATTTTTACATCCTCAGACGGATACAGATATTTTTCAGGCCAATAAATAAGGTCATCTTATATGGAATTCATAATACGGTGCGGTGTTCTGATGTCAGCGGATGTCCCGAATTCGGGTATGTAGAAACCAATAGGCGGTGACAGCGGTAAACTGGAAATAGTCAAGTCTGTCTCACGCACGGTTTTGACAGAGACAGAAAATACACCGAGGGTTGAGACAGTTTATTTCTACGTAAACCATTGTTCTACAATGAAAGGTAACCAATAAACGATAAATTCAAGCAGACTTAAGACTAGGTTACTTGACTCAAGCCTACGGAAAATGTCAAACGTGGCGGTACAGAATGAAGTGTAAAGTTGTGATACAGTCAAGTAAAAACAGTAGTGTACAGTTATAAACACAGAAAAACAGAATAGTAGTAACAAGCTACCGGATAAATAATCGTTCAACTTTACTAATCTATCATTTGGTACTCAATATTCAGTGCACCTCAGTCAATGGATATTGTCGTTTATAATGAGACTACTTAACTATTTATAGTAGTCAAATTGTAAATGCTGAAGCATTCACATTCTTTCGCGGAGAATTTAGAGGGTGGAATAGGATTAGAGGAACAAATTGCAATTCCATCAGCACAATTGAAATGACAAATCGAGGGTATGACAGGCAAGAACAATATATTCTTTGGCAAAATATGAAATGAAATCATCTTGTACTATTTCTTACCTAGAATTTCAATGTCATTGAGGGAAGAAGAATCGTGGCAATTGAAAAAGACGTCGGACAAACGAGATGGTAAATTTTAGCTAGAAACCAAAAAGGAGCAAGTACTGTACGGCAGAGAAACAACGAAAGAAACAAGCGTTTGCATCATTTACTTGGTCACCTAAAGAGATTGTTGAGCAAAAAGTTGCGGAGGAAGAGCTTTTATTTNTTTTATTTTGTGTACGGGGATAAATCTTGTTTGAAAACGGCTACCTTTCTCTGTGGATGATAGAAGATAGGGGCGAGTTGTGTAAAAAAAGGCTAAATCCGTGATTTCAGGCGGACGGAAATAGAAGCAAATTATACCTGACACATTAGGCAATCGCCACATTTCATATCATTGAGATGAGTGCAATCCTCAGATGATCTGAGCATTCATTATTATATCACTGATCCAACGCATGGAAGGTTGGAGATGCAGCAGTACATTTTTCGAGAGATCTAAAAAGCTGAGTAATTTAATTCCGGAATAGAAGGTTGCAAGAACTCGGATAGGATTAGCTTGGGAGTCTGCTGGGTGAGGTATTCGACTAGTTGATATCAGTAGCATAAATGAGAATTGGGTCTTTTACTCGCTAAAATAGTTCAACCGAAATTAGTCACTAATAGGAGAATTGAGATATTTTATTTTGCAATAGATCGATTTCTATTTATCTCACACCTCTATTTGCTAGATGAGCGCTTTGTGTAGAACCTGCATTTATCTTCCACCATCCTCAAAGAAATCTGTCTGTTTTCAATCCGACTGGATGGATTTTCGGCTCCGTGTAAAACAGAATTATATATATTATAGCACACAGTTACAGAGAAACGTAAACTGCAGCGTGGTAAATTTCAAATAGGAAGGCAATACAAAAAAAGAGGATTTGAGTACCATCTGTCTGGGGGTTTGTAAAACATTGCCCCAGGGGATGCTTTCTGTGCCAGAAACAGTAATTTCGTGTTCAAAACTAAACATTTAGGATGCAACTATTGTTGTCAACGGGGTGATTAAGTGACGCTCGGTGACATTATCCGTTGTAGATGGTTAAATGATCTTCCTTAGCTCTCTCTCCCTCTCTCTGTCCAAGGCATTCACCGTATCGTTTGTTCCAGTTCACTTTCATAGCCAAACCATGTGTCATTTAACATTTTTCTAATCCGTAACCAAATCAGGCAGATTACCTTTCGAAAATCCATTGATTGAGCCGTTCACACAAGGTGATGACCGTCAACCGTGTAGTTCGGGGGTAACGGGCTGAAGTGCCTACCCGAATGTTTGCGGTTCGAGTCCTGACGGAGACACAAAAAGTACGCGCACTACTGACGAGTCCCAAACAGGACGAAACAACTTTCCAGTACTGTTTGTCGGTTATCAAAAACACTTCCATCGCTGTTTCACATATGCTTTAGACGTTGAGTGTTTTTAAGGGTTACTTGATTATCAATGGCTGAGATTTGGTTTGGCTTATCACATCTACTCCGATGAATCATCTAACTAGGTCTACAGCATATTGAATATATACATTCCAGTTTGTGGCTGAATGGGAATTCAAGGGATGATGAACCCAGCAGACGTTTTTACCATTCCCACAAACCTTTTTGTCCTTCAAACAGAATGGAAGAATTCAAAGGTGAGCCCGCCTGCAAATCCTACAAAAGTATGACGGAATTATCATTTGAAAGTTGTATGATCTACTGATTGGATTGCATTTTCAGTATACTCGAGACACCAGGAGTCGAGTCTATCCTACACATTGAGTTAATTGTTATATCCCATGCTTTCATTGACAGTTACGGAGAGGAGAGAGTATTATTTAGCTTTATGCAACCATCTCCCGGTAGAGCACAGAACAGTATGGCTTGTTGAATACGGTGAACCGTTCTCATCCATGCATCGTCATAGACACCTGTCCGTTCTTACCCTCCATCGGTGAAGACTGCAGTTTGTTCGTAGACTAAGGTGTTTTGATTCTACCTCACGACACTAAGCCAACAGATCAGCTGGAATCCACAATAATGACCTCCTTTCCGGCAAGTTTCAGGATATAGTGCTCGTAGGGAAAATGCCGATCGTTTTTGTGTGGTGTACGCCTAAACCCCTAAAGCAGTTGCGGTTGGAGGATGCTGGGAGGTTGTCCAGTAACGCTATATCTTTGTCTTTTATCTTAGTTGCATATATTTTCACACTCTCCACAAACCAGTATTCGGATCTCCATAGCCTCCCAGGTTCATTCAGCTCGTCTTTATACTCTTTAGAACTGAGAGTAGACAATTGCTGGGAGATGCTAATGTTTCCTGCGATCTAATTAGTCGCTACAACATAAAACAATCGGGTACATTTACAAGAGACGGTTGATAACCACCGTAATTCCATGGAAAATAGTCATGAGATAAGGAATCAGGTTTAGAATAAGCTCCTGTTTGGATTGACAGGTTACGTTAAATACTTCTGACCCCGGGAAAATTCTAGTAAGTCCGCTGAATGTTAGGAGCCTGGGATTCATGTTTTGTAACGCGGAGCAGAGTGAGCCAGAGAAGTCCATTTGTCATAAGATGTTTTATATTTGATGACCCAGAGTTTCTTCTAATAGGTTGGGTTGCATGATCATTTGAGGTATATGTTTAGCCCGTCGATTTGTTCAACCGATATAATTAGGTACACCGAACTTTCAGATGACCTGCGGAGTAAAATCGGGTGACCGACTTTGCTTTCGATTGTCTGGACGTATCCCCTGCGTATACCTGCCGACCGTAGTTATGCAACTGGGATATGTTCGACAAAATGACACCCAGAACTTCTTACGCAACTCATTCACTGGAAGATCACTCCTGAAGAAGACGCTTTACTTCGACACGTCGCTTAAGAGACCAGTCAGTGGCCTTCGGCTGCTATGCACATCAGTAAATTTCTCTGGATAACCATCATACAGCAGCGCCCTTCGTAGAAAGGTTTACTCTTCTACTTCTTGAAACGTGACAGGAGAGCAACTATTCGAGGTAGGATAGAGCAGACCTCTTTTATATTTTACAGAAGCAAAATTATAAAACTTTATTGATTTATTGTTCACTCACATGGTTTTTCGTTAGACGGATCGTTGCAAGGTCTCACTGATCGTCTTCTGATTGTCATACCCAAAATATTCGAATAGTCATCGTTCTCCTCCTCAGCGGCGAAGAGAGATTGAGATGATAAGTATTAAATAGTGAGAAGATGGTCGATTGTGATCGATAAACATCTAACGCTTGAACCGAAAAACCTTCGGAAGATGACCCAAGGATTGTCGTTTGAAACATTAGCAGACATTCTTCACTCATTGTTGGACTCCTGGAAACTGCCCGTTCCCATACAGTCAAATCGCTTGCGCGTTGTTTCTTTAAATTGAAAGAGGTATATTATCCTATAAGAGTTTTATATAATCCAAGGGATTTAGGAGATGAAGCAGTGACGAACAAGTTCGTTCTCAGTGATTCGCAGTCATGTGTCAATGCATCAAATCATGATTAATTAATCAACGAGAGAATTGCCTTCGGGATAGACTAAGAAGACTGATTTCACTTCGATAGACCTGATGTGAGATTATCAATAGTTGAACTGCTGTCTGTACACTCGTTCGATTATCAAGATTACTGGCGACCGGACGTGAAGAGAAGAACTAGTACAACTGGGGCTGCGCGATTAACGAACTTTTGTTAAAAATAAACACAAGTAGCATGAAAATACAACAGATTGCAGAAAAAATACAACAAACATAAAAATGGCTACGCCATAAGCAAATTTAAATAAAAAGATGGCAGAATCCGATCGATAGGTCACTGATATAGTTGGAAACCAAGAACAGTGATAGAAACGCTTCTTGGAGCACTTCTGGGTTCATTCCTACTGGTTTGAAATTATTCGTACTCAATCGCGAGTGCGTTTGTGAAGTAGTCATCTAGCCACACTAATCAATAGCTGCTTCCAGTAGCCAAAAGACGCCATTGCAGGAAGAGACGAGGAGACAAGAGTCCAAATCAAAAGTGAATGAAAAATGTAAAAAACAATGTCTCACAGACTTCGCAGATGCCTCCATGGATTCAGTCAAATGACAAACCGCGGATGCTTCAGAAACCAAACTAGATCCGTTCGTTTTATATGAAAACTGAAGAACCTATTCATGAGAATTGAGAGAAGTAGTTAAAGGTTTGAAACTAGCACATTTTATCAATTTGGGATCAGTTGCTTTCATAAAAATGAAACTATGACGTTTGAGTAGAATACCAGATGCGAAGTTCAAGAATGGGAATAATTGTGGCGGATCTATAAGAATGAAGGATAGGATACGTGCAAAGAGATTTGTTGAATGGTGAGGCAAACATAAACTGTCAGAACAAAAGATTAATATTTTAGAACGAATAAAAACAGACCGTGAGGACTGAAAACTTTGGTTCATTTATTTGTGCGAAGTAGTTTAACAACCGGTCGTATGTGGTGATAGTGTGATATAATGGGTTGAGCTCTTCTTTTGTTGTGCCCAGAATCCCTGTTGTTCGCAATTCGAGAGTTATAGATTGGGAAAGATCATTGGCCACGTGGGATTCGAACCCAAGCAATAGATACTACTCCCCCTTTGGAAACTAGTGTACGCTCTGTCAGACAAACTACGCCATTATCCATGTCCTTTTCACATTCCGTTCACCCACGCTGTGTGGAACCATACGGAATCCATCGCTCAGTATGTGGGCCCCGTTTTGGGGCAGATTTTTCACCGAAATCCACCAGAATCCACTGAAAGTGAAAGAACCAGTGCCTTGCAGTTAAACTGGTAGAGCAGTTAGCGTCCGTGTACAGTTCGAAACCGGCCGTTTCAACAGATCTTTCCACAATTCAATCACAATCGGAAGGTAAATTGAAATAACCAAGATTCAAGCAATTTCCGAGAGAGGAGAAAAATCCGATGAAGAATCATGTAAATTTGCATTCTGTTGAGGCTGGATTGTTGGTGGCGGTGTGTTCCCCGAACTGGGAGTGATATTCGCAGACGTTTGTAGCCAGGATAGGCAACATCATCAGTGCAACTGCGGGGAAGAGGGGAGCGTCACCAGGACAACAACGCAGCCCATCAAATTACAGCAGATGGTCACAACTGACCAATAGGATTGAAGGGACGCATACGGGCAATCAAAATCCTCGAAAACAGAACTATATAACCGCAGTCACACTGAGGACCGGCGCTTCCCCTGAAGTAACACTGATGATGCTGCATAGCCTGGCTACGAAACGTCTACGAACAACACTCCCAGCTCGGAGAACACACCACCACCAACATCCACGTCCCGAGCTACAGTCATTCTGCATCATTTCCAACATAGACGATTAGTTAACTCCATTTTTGGACTTTAATTACTCCTAACAAATGCAGGAATAAACCGTCGATAACATACCTATTTATATTTTCTCGATCAAGACATTGTTATCCAGTTTGGTTTAAGGAAATTTTGGCGTTTCTTTTGGCTGTACAATGTTCACAATTATTGATTATTACGTAATTTCTCACTGATTTACACGATAATTTTTTATTCTTTACTTACAAAATAAAGAAAGTGTCTATGACGTAAGCTTTTCCTTCAAATAAACTCCATTTTCTTTGATTTTTACGTGTGAGTATTAATAAAATTGTTTACAAGGTAGTATTGGACTATCCTGGACCACGGAGTAGAGCGAAAGCTTGCCCCCGTCGTACCAATTACCTGTGTCACTGTAGTCCAGCAACAAACACGAAAAGCTGTGGCATGGCTATTGAGGGATAGCAAAGCTGAATTTGCCAGCTGCGCAGAAGTTTCTAGGGAAATAGAGTGTTTTCAATAGATTAATTATTTGGGATATAACTGCCCACTATTGGAAGTAATGTTATTGAGCTGAAACCTCTCAAAACCCTTTGGTAAAATTGACGTTCAGACGATTGATCGAAATTTCTTGGTTTTCGTTTTTGATCCTGGTGTCACCATTTGATATCTCAACCGTGACATTGTTTCTCTTCTCGAAGCAACGGTTGAAAACATCGATAAGTGGCACCGCCAGATCATAGGCCCACTAACTGAGCACGATAGGATACAGTCCGTCGGGACCGGAAGGTTTTTTTAAAACGTTTCATATCTGGTACACCGACTGGTACATCCAGATAGCAGATGTTTCATAGGCTTTGCTACCCAGTCCACTTGGCGTCACTGACACAAATGGTCTCCCGTACAAATTTTGATCAGTTCCATGACCCGAGCGTCCCGGTCTAGTGTAAACATCTCACTGGCTATTTGAACTTCCTCTTTTACTCGTGCTTCACCATGAATCCTGGCTATCATAGCCCCTCCAGATTCTCTTCCCTCCCCGGGTTTGAAGACTGCCCGAAGAATCAAAGAAGGATGTGTGAAATTCGTGACCGAGGTTTAGCTAAACTCACGTCAGTGCTGATAAAGACTGAGAACAATAATCTGGACAGAGTTTACGGTGAAACTCTACCTGGTGGTCGGAATGGCAAGCAAACATGGAGAGTGCTACGAAAAAACTCTGCGGGCCTCAACCCAAAGCGGCTGAATTCATCTGCATAACTTCCACCAGTCAGAAGTATCGGAAGAAATGATGTGCAGACCG
Source organism: Echinostoma caproni (assembly GCA_900618425.1). Classification (NCBI taxonomy): domain Eukaryota; kingdom Metazoa; phylum Platyhelminthes; class Trematoda; order Plagiorchiida; family Echinostomatidae; genus Echinostoma; species Echinostoma caproni. The sequence continues at coordinate 1,261 of UZAN01041346.1, read as the reverse complement.
CGGCGCAGAGAAATTTTGCGCAACCTGGTGTTACCACGATTTGATTTCAGTGAAACTGAACTCCCTTAGCCAGTCATCCTAGGCATCCGGATTTTATAAGTGATCCACTGTGTGACCACTGCGTTACATTGATAAGAGTATTCGACTGAAAAGATTACCTGGAACCACTCAGAATAACTAATATGCTTTTCGATTTTTCAGACTCGACACTCAACAAGTTTGGACAGCAGTGGAATGAACTCAATAGGTCCAGTGGTTTTGTTGGTCACACTGTGGTCCTCTGCAAGATTCCCACCGTCCTCCTCTCATCCTCTAATCTCTCATTCTTGTTCTCACGTTTAAGTCCCAACAACACAATTGCGAATTTTCGAAACTGTGTTATATTCAGCTCTGCTTTTCTTGCATCACTTGACCAAACCGAGTTTCCGACATCTTCCATCGAGCATAATTTCAGTTAAATGAAGAACGATGAAACAATCCGAAAGTCACGGATTATTCGTTTAATTCTCACTGCTTTATTGTTCAAATTGCATCCGCCAGGCGCAATATATGAAGATTCGCCCGACTATGAAAGTGAGTTAAAATTTAAATCGATTATGACTTTTCTATTCAACTGTTGGATGCCCCCAGCTGATGGCTAATTGATTCGATCTCTAGAAGTACATATTCAATACCTCCGAATAGGCTGGCAGCTCACAGATGTCTCGTTAAGTCAAGTTAGTAGTAGCTTTATGCACCCGGATAAGTGAATTTCCAGCATTTACACCATATTTGTGGATTCAAATTAACAAAACCATGACATAATGAAACTGAAAGCAATGGGGTGTGTTGGTCAATGAAGCAAGCGTTTGCGCAATTCTGTGGGCATTTTCTCCCTGTCAATAAGTGAACGTGCTAGATACGGCAGAACGGAATTACGATAAGCAGCGGTAAGAGAAAATAAAAATTTAAATATTGAGCGTGTGGATGATGTAGATACAGCTTTTGAAAATTCGGTGTAAAATGGGTGGTGAGTGTCTGAGAGTATTTTGGGCGAAAATTTCACATGTCTGTAGGTATCTGTCTACGATAGAATCCACGAGTTTATCCCTGACAATACCACTACATTTAGAAATGTATTTCAGAGATCTCGCCATTAAATGAAAGCCTTTCTTCAACATGCTGGGAAAAATTATTGGGGAACAATACAACCAGTGGGGTGGCACGCATCCACTCACAAACCTGACAATCAGCTTGTGGGGAACAGAAAGTATTCTCAATC
>UZAN01041345.1:48477-60075 GCA_900618425.1 Echinostoma caproni | reverse complement strand
TCAGGACAACCATAAGGCCGAGGCCTCTACGTCCTGGAAGATTGGATTGGATTGGATTGTCCTGTCGTGACCTGAGTCTGACCTTGAACTGCGCGCATATATCAAATTTGTGTACGTTTTCTTACCACATTATACTATCATGGCAAGTTTTATTATTTGAAGCGTTATTCCATAAAAGTAGATTTATTTGGCCTTTCTGTGAATTTTTCAATTCAATCAGTTTTTAGAGCCATTTTAAATATTCCATCCATGGGTATCCATGGCTAACTAACCATATGTATATGGAAAGGTATATATATTTAAGCACTTAGCCTCTGAACCCGATTTTGGAACAGTTAATCTGTAAAAATCTGTATTTCGATAACGTGCCCCCGGGTGACTCAACGGTGACTCTCGAGTGTACACTCGTGCTGCCTGGACAGGGTATATCCTGTTAATAAATTGTTGCACCTTCTGTTCCCAGTTTGCTTCAGAATTCGCACTTTCTACATGAAGCAAAGATATCTTTGCTTATATATAATATATTAATATAATAATGAATATAATATATTATATAATCCAAAGAGTCAAACTATGTAGTATGACCGGAGACCATATGGTCTTTGGAAAAATCATACACCTGCGACGCTGTCAGAGTTTGCTGTATTTGCCATGGGAAAAGGACCTAATTTGACCTATGAAAACTGAAATGGACTGAATGGCCATGTTTATTAATATTTTCACGAATATTTATCAATACATGTGATAATTGGTCTACCACCACATGACTTTATTTTTCGACAAGTGAAGTTCTGGTTTACTTATTCATTCATCAAACAACTGATTGTAATGCAACTACATTTGAAAACTTGAGCTAAATATACAACTATATGTATATACACAGTTTAATACAATTGTGCTTAGTATCCGATATGTATGTTTGTTTGCGGGCAAAAGCAGCAATAATAGGGTTCATTGGAATCAAATGAGTGGAAAATCAACGTACATCAGCTTTAGTTGAAACAGTAAGCCATGGTGCATATTTCAATCAAGTGTTTAATGAAAACCAAAGAAACACAGTGTCCTGCTAGGAAAACGACCACCATTAAACTACTACAATATCGGTTTACGGCACTCAGGTTAGAATCTGAGCTAATTCATATCAATTCAGTGTGTGTGTGTGTGTGTTATCTCCGAGCCTCCTTGGATTATAAAAAATCAAAGTGCAATTTCTCTAAAAGGCATAAAAGTGTAGTACAATACCGATAAGGATCATATATTTTGATGTTGGGTTCAAATAGGTCGGAAGCCTAAATGCTTAAATCTGGGAATACCACTATCCAATTGGCATCGATTACTTTTTAAAAATTATATATCATATCAGAGTTTAATATAATCGGTATATGAAATAGGTTTCCCACAGCTGCAGCCCAGATTATTTTCTCTGCGGAAGTGAATTGTGTGTCTTGATACCCGTATGCGAAACCAACGGGAACAGATTGCCAAACTTCAGGCCTAATCGTCTTTTGACAACCATAAACGCCTGTATTAGATCTCCACTCATTTTTCTCTGTTTGAGAGAAAAGGACTCAACATTTTCTTTCTTGCCTAACCCTTATGCGTAAGATAAAGCGTTGGACGACTTCTGGGATGCCGGAGTCTTTTAGGTTAATGGAGCCCAGGTCTACACAGTATTTCAGATGAATAATAATTGTCTATGGTGGAACAAATACCTCAAGTTTTCTGCGCTTTCTGGTCGCGCACGAATAATGCCATTGTCCTCTGGCTTTGTTTCCTTCTTTTATGCATTTATTAATTGTTTTGTGGTCCTGTGTTACCACACCTCCTACTCCTTTTGTTTTGCATTTTCCTTGTATCAGTAGGCTCTCTTCTACTTTTCTTTCCGTCTTGGTAATCAGTAGCTCTTATTTCACGCGTTCAGTGATAAATTGTAATGCTGCGCCCATCTTTAAACTACCTTTATATCTGTCGTGAGAACCAATTCCGCAACTCTAACGTCTGCAACAAACACAAAGCAAGAAGTATGAAGATTCCGTGCTACTAACTGATATAGAACAGAAAGAACTAAGGTCCAAGCAGAGATCCTTGAGATATTCTACTTTTGATCACTCTTGCATCCGACATTCAACATTAAATATGTGTGAGAGATCACATGATCGTGATCAGCACTTGTGAAATTACACCCAGTATCTGCATTACATGGTCTAACGGACGACCAATAACCGAATCAATTAGTTTCAGCAAATCCAAATGGCACATTCCCACGGGTTGGCTAGCATCTAGTCAATATGTGATCTCATCTGGAAACATCATCAGGTTCGTCGAACAGGATACCTTTCCAACAAACTCAGATTAAAATTGCAGGAATAGTCTGTTTTGACCAAATGTTTGCGTAGCCATATTTTAACTGTCCGTTCCAATCACTTGCATATTATTGACCTTGAGCTTACTGGCCCGTAATTATCGACATTTTCCGGAATTCGGGGTGGTGTATCATTACTACTGCGGTTTTACGCTAGTCGGCTGACACACAGCCTAATATAAAAGACTCTTTAAAAGCTAAACGAGTTGGCCCGGTATGTTTTCTTCCGGGTGCTGAACAATCGCCTACCGCGCACACACTTAGTGAAACGGCAATATTTAAGAAATGTACTAACCCGAATTAGGCTCACATAATAACACAAAACGGTATGCTCACTTCCAGTATCCCCCATATATAAGTTATTATTTAAATAGGCAACCAAATCACTATCAATCTAGACAAATTAACCGGTCTAATCGCCTATGGTTTATGTCGTCCATTGTTTCTACTTCATTCCGGTAATTTCAAGATAACTAATCTATCTATATATCTATATATTTTGAATCCACCTTCTTTACCATATGCGACTTAGTTACTGCACGTTATACCCAATTTCTGCGCATGGATGGATTTACATTATTGAAAAATATAGCAAAATGTTAACACCTTTTAGTTCCTGAGGATTATCTGTAACAAGGGAGAAACCGCAAAAGGGGCTAGTTTCAATGCTTAAATATCATGTTTACAAATTTGATGTCATAATAAAGATCATTATTAAATGGTTCTTCAAACATGAGAAGTTGCTAGCAAGCCATCGTAGAACACTCCCAGAATAAAAAATGTACACATTGACTAAGATAAACGAACAACACCCGGATACTCTAGTATAGGTAGTAACATTTCACAAGAACTTGAATGTTCCTGAAGTGTACTTTCAAATACTGTGACGTTGATCGCTGGTATTTGCTTAAGAATTGCCTAAAAACGACAGAGATAGTTCGTCGACAAATGGACAACCATTCGACGAAGAACAAACTAACTGCTTCGCGGGTTGTATTTTGACATTTACTTCATTCAGATAGCGCATAGGAATTTCCTTTCTAACATAAATAGTAGATACTATTTATGTTAGTATCTTTGCCAACCACTGTTTAAACAGGCCAACTTTCAAATTATGAACCTAGATAGTTTAACTTAAAGCGTAAGCCGTTGGAAATTAGCAGTTGACACATGCTTCTCACACGTTATCTGACAGTCTTCACCAAATTTTGACATAAACCCATAATGTCATGAAAGAAATAACATTGTACATTTTACTCTGTTCCTCTTCCAATTCATCTATTTGAGTGAAAAGCGATTATTGGAACAATAGATTTTTATTATAAATGGGTGTTTGTCGTGTATATGGCAAATGAAGCGTGAACTGAAAAGCTCGGAAGCACTGGACAGCTGTTTCGACTTGGTTGGATCTCGTCAGCAGTGAAAATCCATCGACCAAATGGGGATCAAACTCGGGACCTCATGAGCAAAATGCTGGCATGCTACCCACTACGCCATCGAGTAGTCAGTCAGACCTTTGTTCATTTTCCATTTACACGATATAGCACAACCCATCTTTGCGAGTTTGTTGCGGGCCAAAGACCCTGCTCATCTCAGCACCAGCCTCCAGGGTTATGACTCGGTTGGAAACATTTACAACCTGATTACTTATTTCATGTGAGTAATGGAGGATTTGGTTAAATTTCAAATGTGAATTGGTCGTGTATATGGTAAATAAAGCGTGAACTGAAAAGCTAGTAAGCACTGAGTTGTGCTACATGGTGTAAATGGAAAATGGACAAAGGTCTGATCAGCTGGTTGGTGGCGTAGTGGGTAGCATGCTAGCGTTCTGCCCATGAAGTCCCGGGTTCGATCCCCAGTTGGGTCGATGGGTTCTGACTGCTGACGAGACCCAACCGGGTGGAAACAGCAGTTCAGTTCACGCTTCGTTTGCTATGTACACCATGAAATCTCATTTTAAATTTAATCAAACCCTTCATTACTCACATTACATTTTCTGTTAACTTCTTTCCACTGATTAAACATACACTCGCTTTGCAATCGTTATACCGAAAAGTTATTACTGATTACTAGAAAAAGTCTCAAATTTAGTTGACAATGACTGAGCTATGAATTTCTTGTCTACTTTGTTAATAAAACTTGTTAAAAAGGATGATTTGTTTTAATAATTGAAGTTACTCCGTTCGTATCTTACCTTAGTCTAATTTGATTAAACTCAAAACAAACTTCATAGCGAATCCTTCATGAGTTTCACCTGAGTCCCTTTGCCTCCAAAGGTTGCTCAAACTAGACTTTACACCTGCAATTTGAAGGGCAGTGAAAGTACTCCTCTAATGATTCTATCACGTTGTGCTTCACTAGTTTGCGTAAATGTTTTAATTTTTCCAGCACTTCTGCCTAACGACGGCTGGGACTTTGATGATAGACAAATGGGACGAAATTGTCTTCTTGGGATTCCAATAGAACCCATTGACCAATCTAATCTCGTTGATTCAAGCGCATTTTACAGACTCAAGACAGAGTTAGTAGATTATATTGTGTCGGAATGTATCCGTTCATTGCCGGCACGACATGAAATTCATGTATTGTTTCATCCAATTCAAATAAAGATAAATAAAGATATGGGTATAGCTGAAGAATCAGGTAACGACTGAAATTTGATGGTTTTGATCAAGAGTTTGCTATTTACCTCAGCCATCATATTGAAAGCATTTTTTGCTCACGCAAAACAAGGATATGCTTGTATTACTGTACCATATAGCTGTTTCATTTCATGTATTTGGCTCAAACGTCTGGGTTTTGATTCCATTATTTCTGGAGGAACTGCTTACTTTACATTTATCGTGACTCCCGAAAATTGTGATCTTTTACTTGTCATCATGGACTGCAGGCTAACGTTGATATCCTAATGTCATTAAGAAATATTGTGCTAGTAGTATACAAAAATTACATTCGTCGATTGTATTTTGATGTCGATGCTTTGTACGGGAAAATATTTAATTGCCCAGTTTCTACCTAAATCGAATTCTATCATCTGACTGAAATAGACCGATACATCCCTTCTGAAGCAAACTGAAGACGTTTCTTGGTAACGTAGTATTATCTCCAACCAATGCATATTAATCAGTAAACGTACCACAAGAATGTGCAAATGCATGCTGAATGTCCTGGGAGTCGACCGGTATTTTCAAACTTAGCAGATAATATTATGTCCTCAAAAAATCCCAGTTATGATGACGAAATGAGGATAGTGAGATGCGCGTAAAGAAAGACAAAATCGAAAAGTCTATTTAAACACCACAGAATCATGGTTAAGTTTTGCAGAAGCTGATAGAAAAACAGAGTTGACAGTTTGAGCTTCGAGAGAATATATAAATGAACTTATACATATTAACTGTACCCTTTTTATCACCAAACAGCTTTCACGGGTTCAGATGAAATAAATTAAAAAATAAGTATGTCCAGGACTCCCATTCTCGTATCTCTATGCTGCATCGACAACGAGGATGAAAAAGTATAGGCAGATGAACATTTTGTAGATATGTTTCACTGAAAGTTGGTTAACATAGTGAAAACGTGTTAGCTGTTTGGTAACTTCTGCTATTTTATCCATCGTTAAACAGTGCGGCTACGGTCATCTTTCAGTAGTAAAAGGTTTAATCGAACTTTCATATATAAAATTGCTACTTATGGTACTTGTACTCCCAGATTGTCTTTTATTTACCCATGACCTCACTATGACATGCATTCTGAAGTCGTTTATCTCAGATTATCAGTTATCAGTTATCTCAGATTTGACAACTTCCGATGTTTTGTGAATGATTAAAACTACTTTATAGGCTTTAAGAAAGTGCAACCGAAACCGTATTTATTACTAGAAATTATATCAGCCAAGCTACCTGATGGTCTGACGATCTCAGAATGATGTTTCAAAATAATTCCAAATTTTTACCTTTACTTTCAAGAGCAAAATGGTGTAATGTGAGTAACTTTACACAGAAGAAAGCTAAATTTCATACAGTTTGTTCTTTGGATAGGATGACTGCATTGTCCAAAGGTGAGAGGTCACTTGTAGTTGACGGTCATCGGAGTCAAGCACAGTTGGGTGCATCTCAAAGTTACGGATAGATAAAGGGATCAGAGCTAAATGAATTTGTTCGAGGGCTGAGCAAAAGTTTCTAAGTGCACGAAACCTTTTTATTTGTTACACAGAAGTAAGCACTGCATTACATTACATTCTCCAACCGCGTTCATGCAGTTTCATTCTCTCAAACTATTTGGTGAAACTGCTTGACCATGCCGAAGCGGTTAACCTTTCGACTAGTTCAATGAATGCTTCCACTGTAGCGGCTGGTGACTCGTATCTGATTCTAAGTACCATGCGCTTGATATCTGGGAACATAAAAAGGTTGTACGGAGCCATATCTAGACTGTATGGTGGGTAACCAACTTCTTGGATGCATTCCCTAGCTAGAAAATCGCCGACAACATGGAACCTGTTGCGTACAGATGTGTCATAAAGGTGCAACAAGGTCCCTCGTGCTCCAGCCCTAGGATGACGCCTGGCAACAGAATTCAGCAATTTTGATAGTCAGTGAGTGGTGTACCAATCTTCGGTGTCTATGTTTTGCTGTATGAGCGGTAAAATAAGCACATGGACGGTTTTGGTCATGAACAAAGCCACCACCTGCTTTGCCACACTGCACTCGCGTTAGAATTTCCGAGGCGGCTCCCCATCAACCGGCGTTCACTGAACCGATTGTTCCTTGGCCTCTAGGTCCAAACTGTACATCTAGGTCTCATCACCACTGGTGATCCCCTAAACTACATCAAACCTGGCAAGCATAGTGCGGAACCAATTCATCCGAACTGCTTTCTGCTCTTCATCAAGCTGATAGAGAACCCAGTGGGCGCGAACCTTTCTGAGGCCGAGCTTCTCATGTAGGATGGAGCGGGTTGATCCCGAGGAGATCCCGATGGCTGTCACTACCTATGCCACTGTCACCCGAGCATTTTCCTCCACCATAGCATTCACGGCAGCAAATTTGTCCGCCATGGTGGCCTCAGCAGGTCAATCACACCATGTCTCATCATTAAGGGACCGCCTGTCATACTTAAGTTTCACAAACCACTCAGCCATGGTGCTTTTTTAAGGCACGTTAGCACCAAAGGCAGCTCGCAAGCAGTCAACACTTCGCTGCCGCTTTAAACGTCACTTGTAATTGTAGAAAATCATCACAATCCAGTGATGTCGACTGAGTTCCATCCTCACAGTTCGAGTATAGCGAACCTTATGACTCGTGGATTTGCTCGGCCGTTGGTATTTGGTTTTGTGAGTTGCAATCAATGAACAATCTTCACAACAGATGACAATTCACGTCTTTCTTGCCCGATCATCTGCACCACGTAAACGTACTGCATATATGGATACCTTTTGCTCAGTCATCGTACTCTACTACCAAGATTGTGCATGTATTATTTCATGGAGACATTTCATTGGTCGAACACCGTGCTGATTTTAAATAAATATTCCATGAAACAATCAGTAAAACATCGCCATCAATTTTACAGCCCTTTTCAATTGTAATTTATTTTTACAACCAGAAACAATCCCTATCGAAAAAATGCAACCAGACTGTGAGGAGATGAAACGAGAATGAGAATTAATGCAAAATAGATGAGATAATAGGTGTGATAAAGCTGAGTCTTAAAGGGGAAAATGTAGGCATCAGGTCATTGCCACAAGCACTGTATATAAAAGCCGGTAGTTCATCAGGGAGTTACAGTGAAAAGCGTGTATCGTCTGAAAACCAGTAGACAAGTTCAGATTAGGTCCAGATATTTAGCCATAGTACTACAAACTCTTTCCCTATACGCGAGTGCATTTGTTAAGCTTTTTGTCGACTGTTCTGTTTCAACCTGAAGAGCACAATGACAATCAAATTTAGTTTATCAGAAAAAGTGAAATATAAGAGAAACTCTGCCTTAGTAGATATTTTTCCTCTATTATGAAGAACTTAAGGTGCATCTATTCAAAGGCCACCCATTCGCACTGTGATCTAATTAATGGTCCTCCCTGGTGAGCCGCGTTTTTGCATCCGGCCAAGTGAGGCACATTATCACCGGGTTGGTTCGTTGTTATCTCTAAATTTTACTCGATCAACGGTTAAGGGCATAATTGTTACGGAAAGAGAAACAACTAGTCAGGTCCCACCCCACAGATACCATCAGCACTAGTCAATAATTTAATGAAAGTGAGTTTTATTCGGTTATGGAGAAATCAGTTCTTTCGTAATATATCCGGTTCAGTAAGATAAAATTTAATGGTTGAAGCACAAAGCACTTTGTGGGATTTGCAGTAAAATGTGACCGGTGGAGTCAATTGAAATAACATAGCATTCACTTGAAGGTATAACGGTTTCATTTGAAGTTTCAAGGTACAGATATATAAACTTTTAAATAAAGCAGTTTAAGGTAAAAGTGGACCCATTTGAAAATCGGATATGAATTTACCACCATTCATTTAACTATGTGTTAATTGAATTATTGTAAAACATTCTACCCCAAATCAGAAACTTCAGTTTGAAAGATAGTAAGCGTATAAAACTGATCGTGATAAGTTGATTCTTTTGACCATCACACGGACATCTTGAATCCGTGATCTCACATTGATTGCGGTGACTCCAAATTGTATACCTCACTTTTCATGCATCAGCAGCTCTTGAGTTCACTGAGGTGTTCCATCAGTTAACGGAGCTTTCGTGTACACAGAACTGCACTAGTCTCTTCAACAGAATATAAAGAGTTTATAGTGTATGTGCAAGCAGCAGAGTTTTTATGTACAATAAAACATAATTCACACTGTGATTCGATAGGGAACCTGCGAACTGCCGTAAATGATAGAATAAACTCTTTTGGCCACAAACCAGAAGGACAGCAGTGGATCAAAGACATTTGTTCACTTCAGTTTTTCATGTTATAAGTTACGGAAGTAAAAACTAGCTCAATGAGCACGGTCATCCAACATGAGTTGAGGACGAAAAGTTTACATTGTAAATTGTAATCAAAAAGATGTACAACATTCTGACAAAAATGTCTTTCAAAAAGACTGTGAGGAATAATCTTTGAACGTCGATTACACTTAGTCGCACCCGGTGATGTGTATGATGACATTAGGCAAAACGACAAGCTGCAACAATCAAATAGGGTCGAACACTACTACAATCACTCACAATCACTCAGATCCTAGACTCCTCGTCAAAATCTCCCGTTTTCCGTCTTTCCCAATACAGTTCAACGAATCACAAATTCTTTCAATTATTCACCATATATTTTAGCATCCAAAACAAATAAAGATCACTTTAAAAATTTGATGTTCCAATTAGACTGTGGGAGTGAACCTTGAATATTTGTGATTTTTCAAAAGGATTTCTTCTGTTCCTTCATCTTCCTCCAATTAACAGTACTTTCCATTTACTCAATGAGTATTCTCGTGTTCAGTGGAAATAACTTTGGGGCTGAGGATAATTTTATATGGTGACGATTATGATGCTGTGAGTCGGTGTAACCTCTGCATCCAGAGAATAAAAAGTCAAAGATTATTGCAAAATGAAACATTCGATTTCCAATTATGGTGCCTTATGTGATAAACAGCAAGAAGGTCAACTAAATCCGCATGAAAACTACTACTGAATAAGACGCAGTATAACTTGACTTAACCTATTGTTCATTCATGATGACGGACAACCCAACCCATGAGACCGTAATTAGCATACTACGTAGATTCCCCACGTGGATAGACGAGGGAGTGAGTCAAATGACAAACTTAGGTGGCAGTGACAGGGTTCAAACCTCGGAAAGTAAGGTGCAAGCACACTGATGATAGCGGTTCAAACCGACTGGCTGCCGCGATTGCAACCACCACCACCTCCACCACCTAACTTTTCCCTTTCCTTTATATTAAACATAACAGGTCTGTGATTAGTAACTCCCTTTTTTTCTGGATTATCCTGCATTATTCACTACTCTGCAGGTCAGTATCTCTATCTGGTTCATCATTTCAGCTACAATGTGAAATCATTCTGATTTTCTTCACAATGGAGTTTAATCCATTTTACTTATTTTTGAAGCAGTAAAGCGTAATAAAATAAATAAAAAATAAGCACTAATGCCCCAAATAATAAGCAGTACCATAATGGACACGGAGAAACACTGTCATTGGTATGGAAGCATTTCGTTGATCCAACCATATTGTGTTTGTGTAAAACCCATAAATTCTTTGCTACATGTTAGTCCAAACGAAGTACAAGGCCTCTGTTAGCGCTAACCACATGCGAGTTATTGATTACACATTGTTAGCTCATTATTATTGTGGTTGAAATGTCCTCTAAAACTGTCGGAGTCCATCTGATGGATCACGTCATGTTTGACAAACTGGAGCATTGACATATGCTTTTGGTTACTGAAAAATTTTCGACTAACCTACCTACATGAATACATAAGGAGATCTACCAGGGACTTGAAGGCATTTCGTGAGTAACTACTCTAATGAAATTTGGTGTGTTCAGGGCCATTATCTTGACACATCTCGGTAAAGACGCAATCAACCCGTTTGGCAGCTTAGCAACTCGATACTTATTTGATAACGTGATCTAGAGGTTATCAAGGAACGGGATACTCGTGACCTTGAAATATTGATCAGGTTTATTGCCATAATCCAATCGACAACAGCTTATGGTACCCAGAGGAAGAGTGAAGGCCTTTTTGTCTATCACCACGAAATGTGTGGGCTTGGTAGTTTATTTTCTGTTTTGTTACCAGGAAGTTGAATAAACTGCAGAATTCCGATTGACGAAAACTAGAAAATATTTTTAATCATTATCATGTAATGTAATTTATCGGATAGAAACTTCATATGACAACCGGCTTTAAAGAGTATTTTGTTCTTCCCAAGGCGTGAAACCCACACTCAAGACCATCAGGAGTGCCGGGTGCCTCTGAACAATCGAATGGTCTAATCCAGGCTTGATACTCTAAATTGATCGAACCATTCGCACGAAGTGATAACTGTCGACCGTGTAGCTCGGGGGTAAGGGTTTGAAGTCCCGACCCGAATGTTCGCCGCTCAAGTCCTGACAGGGACACAAAAAGTACGCACTGTTGACGCGTCTCAAACAGGACAAAACAGCTTTCCAGTGCACTTTGTTGGTGATCACAAACATTTCCTTAGCGTTTGG
>UZAN01041345.1:27952-42063 GCA_900618425.1 Echinostoma caproni | reverse complement strand
GTTGGAGTATTTTGGGGTTGTCGTAGTCTATGGTGTGACCTTCGGCTATGGCGTGAAGAGCGATCGCTGAGTCTCGTTCTAGTTTTGCCAGGGTTGCTTTGTCTGTCGGCCGGTGTTTTTCTTTTCTTTTATGTTCGGTTATTCTTGTCTTCAGTTGTCTGCTTGTTTGCCCAATGTATTCCGCGGGGCATTCTTTACAACTGATTTTTCGATACACTCCTAACATGGTTTGGTCCTGATGTGTTAAAAAAAAAAGATGATAGACCTCCTCATGGGTGACCGGGTCTATGGTAGATAGGTGACCTGTGGGGTACAGAGACTGGAGATTCGAAGGATAAATGAATGCAGCATTGAGGCTGTCCACATCCATAATTTTGTTCGTTGTCCGTTTCTTCTGTCCGCAAGCAACCCGATCCCTTGCCATAACCGTCTTCCATCTCCAGCCCCCAGAACTTGCTTTGCGAATGAAGCATTCAGTCTTTTGATCTCTGCCCTGATTTACAGTGTAAGTTGTTTGACAGTGTCTGTTTGATGTATCTTGAACGCTAGTTCTTTTTGTCTTCTTAGAGCTTTTAGCCACGGAGAGCATATTTTGCCAGTGTGAACAAAAACTGTCTCCATAGGACAGTATAGATTGAAAATCACTTTAGCTGTTCCTGTAAAATGTTCAACGGAACGGGTAGATTGTTGAACGGAAAACCATGAAGAGATAATAGCAGGAGATTTTCTGAGGAGAAGGAGTATGTCGGCTGAAAGGTTTAGAATTCTGATGTTCATTTGTTTTGTATGAGTAAAAGCGGGATATGCTAAGCGAGAGGAAGCTTTTGATCTAAGACATAGGAGACAGTGATCACTAGGCGAAATAGGTGCCTTCAGTTTGAGAGAAAAGATATTAGGGTGATTAGGAATAAGCTTGTCTAAAATAGCATTTCTTCTGGTGGGCGTTAAAGAGAGATCTGACAGATCGAAAGAAAGTTAAGATTGGGTTGATCCGTGATTAAAACCACCGACAATTAAAATTAAATTATCCTTCACTAACGGAGCAATTAAAGGAATAAATGCATCATATAAAGAACTGATTTCTGTTTGTGAGCAAGAAGGGGCAATGTATAGATTTGTAATGATTGTGCTCCGATAAGGGGAAAACCTAGGTCGACATGAAACATTAAGGTAGTCAATACCATAAGAGGAGAAAACAAACAACGTTTCAGACTTGCCGCACCAACTGGAGTTAATGTAGGTTATTACACGAGCACCGGATTTATTTTTGGTTCTTTCTCTGTCTTGTCGAAAACTTACAAAACCAGGTATGTTGACCAGCGAATCGTCTATGTTTTCGTTGAGCCACGATTCCTGTATGCATATAACACACGTCTGTGTGTGCACGCGATGATTTAGTAGATCCGTGAGTTCAGCCAGTTTGCTAAACATTGAGCGAATTTTGGAACTGATTAATGACGGAGTCGTCATCTTCACGGGAGTAATGTTTGCGAGCGCAGGCTGCCACCCGGCACGCTTTTGTTTCTTGCTCCGAGCAGAAAATTCAGTTCGGGGAAAATCATGTGAGTTGGATAACACAGAATAATAATAAATATTCCCTAATCTTGGTAATAATTCCCTGGGATACGAACGGCGAGAGAACATGATAGAAACCAAGTAATAATTTCCAATGCAACAGTGAACACAAACATAGCGCAGCCAACCGAAAGGCGAAGAGAGTGAATAAAAAAGGTGTAAATAGTCTGGTCTTCGGATTGAATAACGAATTCAGTATGGTCAAGATTATTTCGGTATCTCTCATCAAGCATCTGTAACTATGATTCAAACTATGATTCAACTATGATTCAAAAGTTAAATCTATCTGTACGAATGTAAGTTTAAGTGAGTAGCACAATCGGAACCTTGAAAACAAATCAATAGGCTGTGACGAGTATAGTGATATTAAACAGATGTGAGAGTTCCGAAGTGAATAATATGGGTGAAATGGAACAGACTGTTGATATGTAGATTCAGCTCACTTACCTCCGGGGCGATTGATCCCCTTTTTCCTACTCCCTGTGACATTCCATTAACACATGTATTTTACAGAATACAAGAAGTAGAACAATTTGTTTGTGCCTACCTCAGTTCAAACTTTCACTCATGGCTTTACCACAGTTTTCCAGTGTTTGGTCAAAAGCGAATATGAAACTAATTTACTCATTACCAGCCTAATCCAGTGTAACTCTGTGTGGGAACTCCGGGTGTAATGTTTCTCGCCGTAAGCTTCTTTTCGCCTACGTTGACGATTCAGCGGTTGATACCGGGAATGAACTCCTTACATATGCAGATGACCCGGTACAATGGTAAACAATGTCCGATTAACATGACTGCGCTTCCTTTTTCCAATCTGTTCACGAAAACTTAAGGATATCCGTCTCATATTGTCCTTCATATCAACAGATCCAAATGTTATCAGTGTTTCCACTCTCTCTTGACCACACGACCCTGATAGTTCCACGATTCTGACTGATTCTGACTCCTCCGCAAACGTTTCATGTAAAATAGTGTCGTGTGGTTGCAATTACTATCGAGTTAAGTTGGCTTTCTCATTTTCACGTTTGTGCTAAAAACGCCCACGACTGTCCTTTGAAATCGGTACACTCAGACAGTTTGGCAGTTTGTTTCATTTATACTCCAGTGTGTCCTACCCATTTTGACGGTACTGTTTCCGCATTTAATTCCCAATTTGGATCAAGAAAAGCTCTCACACGGTGTGCTGTGGTTTAGTTGTGCTAAGTCGTATCTCTTTCACTTCCGCTGAACCACTTATTTGCCTTCTACCTTTACCGGAACTCCATGAAACATTGGTTAGGTCATGTTTTGCTTACCAAAGGGAAATTCGCAGACGAGTCTTCAGATAACTTCATTGACTGAAAACGTTTTAAGTTATTACCATTATTTCCTGTAATTTGTCCTTTGTTACACAAGAATTCGGTGTACCGGTCTGCGAATTTCACAAATCCCTTTCTAACTGGATCGCTTATATTGTATGACTGACAGAAACTGAAATGCATATATAAACTGCAAGGGTTATAGTCTGACCACCACTCTCACGTTACTGAATATACACGTACAACGCTATTAATGCTGTTCATTCTTGTACATCGAAGGTTGTAGTTCATCATTTAATTTCTAGCTCTCAAATGGCCTCCACAAGAAACTTCCTAGTGGGATATACTAGACAGCCTATAAGATCAGTCTGTTGTTTCCTTTAGATGAATCATGTGCACACACTGTCAGCTCACTGTTATCAGATCGAAGCATAAAGAGATGCCATTTTATCATCCACTCAAAGTTCAACACCGATTTCTTTGCCTCCTACTGAACTTTACACCACATAAATGTGTTCTCCTTGATTCTATTCCATACTTCTTTGATTCCCTGCCCTAATTCTCATTCCAAAGGTCAATCTTGATTGAGAATAGTTGTAACTTGCAGTTTTTAACCCACCACTGCCATCTAATAGCAGCAAAAAAGTGTCTTTTTACTTCCTTTTTTATTTTTTGAATATACACATGTACAGTTAACATTCAGGAAGGGGGCTGCGGCCATACAAAGGCTGCATAGGAAGATACGGAAATAGGGAAGACGGGCGACGGTGTAGCGGTTCGAACCCCTGACACTCAGGTCACAAGTTGGTGACCTAACCACTTGGATACTGTCGCGCAACACGGAAGCAGGTTGATTTCGGGTAACAAGAACCGAGTTTTCGTTGCCAATAGTGAAGTCACAAAACGTCAATACAAGAACCCTCCTGAGATATGAGGTTCTCTGTAAAGGGAGGAATCCAAGCAACCTACACTCAATCCCAAACGGTGGCGGTGTGCGCAATATTCTCGGTGCTACAATAAATGAACACTGGGTGACAGTGAACTTCGTGCACCGGAATCACCAGTCACGCACATTTGTTCAACATCATTCTGTTCGGGAATAGTGCAAAACCAATTTGTATTGATATCCGTTGAGTCATCATGGACATCAAAGGCAGGAAACTGTGGACTTAGACCTGGTTTAGTTTTTCTCCCTCCCTCACCTTGAGATTAAGTAGGTCGGGCAATCGATTTGTGTCCATTTATAAATTGATAACAGAAATGCAAATGCACAAATTAGCATAAAAATCACGTGATCTTAACAGGTCTGATCAGAAGCGGTTAGAACACAAGCGTTTGGATTAAAGTAAAAAAGTAAAATTTGATTAAACGAACTGGGGTTTTAGCTTTGTGAACATCAAAGTAAGTACAGTCGCGAAGACAAATGGCAAATTGCCCATGCATCACTGTCCTGATAACATTTTTCTCTATTTGCCATTCGTTCGTATCTTCATTTTATCGTAAATGAGATATTATTTTCTTAAGCCACTACCAATTTGTGAGTCATTCTCATCCGAACCGGTTCGACGTAAAAATGAGGGGTCCGATTTTGTATTCCAACACACGCCTGTGACTCGTGTCACCCAAGCAGCATCTTGTGTGTATCCGACCTCCAAGTAGGGCAACTTCAATGTGAGTCCAATTTTGCTCTCTGTCTCTGTTTCTTGTTCTGACGATCGTTCGAATCGGCATTTTATTTCGCATCCCGTTTGGTGTGCTCTCTGTGATCAGACAGACTTTGTTCACCGTGAACTGTCAGACATGGCAAAATGATCTCATTGGTCCTTGAAGTACACACTTGGTTGTTGGGACTGCCCTAAAAATAGTACGTGTTTATCTGCGTGTGTGTATGTCTGATTCATTTGGTTGTGGTTCCGGTTAGATGTGTTGTAATCAGGCGCACTGACTGCAATTGCGGTACACTACGGCCTGAAGTATTCAGCTTCAGCGTCCAATGATCGCTGTTCTCTATGTAGTGCGGTGAGTGTGCACGTGTGCAAGCAGTACAGTAGTGTTTGAGTTTATAAGTGCATTTATGGTTCAACACATCACACTCCCCCTAAAGATAGCTTGTAAACCAATGCTTTGCGTTACAAATCTGAAGTTCGTTAGGATAAACTCAATGCTTGAAGCAATTCGCGGAAAAAAAAGTTGGAGCTCTCCTTTTGTCTCTCCTCTGTCTCTATTGAAGGTAGGAGTCAAACATATTCCGCAGACGCTGTTCAGAAAAGTATGCCGCTAGCCTAACTCGCACTGTCACGTGACTAGTTTACACTGGGGGCAAATTAATTTTTAGTGCAAGGTTACTTACTTAAAATCTATTTAATGGGTCGTGGTAGACAGAGATCCATACGATCACATTCATTCATAATCACAATCCTACCTCCATCCTAGGATGTCCTAGGACCGGAAAAACAGAGGATTGAGTGTGCAATAGACTTGTGAAACCCATATCAACAGACTGTTACACTCCGAATTACCGTATTCTATATCATTGTAAACGTTCACTAATTCCTGTCAGTCAAACTCACTGTGACTTCGGTAGACAGCTTCGGAATCACAGAAAGTTATTCGTTGTTTAGTTCTTTTGCTTTTCAATTCACCATTCGGCAGCTTAATAACTACTAACTGGTCTAAAAAGTATGAATTATTTTTGCAAGTTTTTTTCGTCTTCTGAGTGGAGTTGTCCTTTTTAGGGATTTTCGATCGCTTTAGTACATTTCAAGGGTTCAGTGCTAACCCGCCAATATCTTTTGTTGTTTGATCCCACTGCATTTAGCGCCATACAATGAGCAGCTGTAAGTGACTGTGTTTTATGTCATTGTGCATGAACCCATAATCAAGTAATCACTTCATTCTGTTCACTGAGTACACACTTGTTTGAGAAAAGGAGTTCGACAGAGATGCTGGCCCAGATAACTGCATCTTTTATCACCTATACAATCGTCATTTGCGATAACTGAAGACAGCGAAATCGGAATTCTCGATAAAAATGGATTGCACTTTGCTCCGAGTTAATAAAATTGAATCACCCATAGAGACTGCCAGATGCGCGCGATGACAACACATGCCGTGGTCGTATCTCTGCATCAGCGTGACTAAAAAGAGCGTTGGCGGAGCAGATTATTTGGGTTTTGGACACCCTGTTTACTGTTTACTGATAGCGTTATGGTCAAAAGCATTCAGCGTTATTTGGAGCCACGTCGAACTAAAGACATTTATCGGTTTTCGACTTACTAGTAGAGTTTACGTGAAGGTTCATTTGGTCATATTCCTCTCGTCTAACGAGCGAATGATATGTGATCGATTACTTCCAATAAAGGTGCTTATACTCTTCGATACTCAAGACAGTGGACACAAAATTACCTTCATTTTTGAGGTATGTCGCGAGACACACTTACAAAACGGTGCACATGGCGTCTAATTTGGTCCGCGACCGTTTTTGTAATAATGCTGTCGCATGTACAAAGCACGGTGAACAATTTGGACCGCATTGAATATGAGTGATATATGTTATGCTGAGTTCGATAGAATAAGTCACTCTGAGAGAAACCACGTTATATGATGAGTTCGTCTGGTAAATGAAAAGCTAGGAAGCACCGGACAGCTGTTTCGACCTGGTTGGGTCTCATCAACTGTGCGAATTAATCGATCCGAATGGGGATCGAACCCGGAACCTCACAAACCGAAAGCAAGCATACTACCCGCTCGACCACTGGACAGCCTATCAGAACGTTTCTCATTTTGAATTTACACGATATAGCACAACCTATCTTTGCGAGTATGTTGCAAGCATCTTACCTCACCCATCTCAACGCTAGCCTCCACGTTCTTTGGAACAAGCAAAACGTCTCTTCTACTGAATGTCGTAGGTTGCCGTGCGGTACGTTCATGCTTTTCTGGTTAAGAATACCTGTATCATGCTAACTTCTGACCCTTATTGAATTCGGGTGGTTTCTGCACTAAGAAGGATGTACACGAATACTGGGATCAAGGCTGATCCCCTCGCTGTTCTAGGAGAGCAAATTTTAACACTTTTAGTGTCAACACGCAGCGATAACAATTTAATATCCCACTTATCTGGGATTGGTTAGAAAGGAATATTACACAAAAAATTGGAATGCTTTATAATACATTGAAGGAGATGCTTGTAGTTAAGTGGAGTGTTGAAGTGGTTGAGATAAATTTACAGAAGCTCCGATGGCACTCACTTTGAGAATTTGTCTTGTATATCGAAGTGAATGGATAGCAGAAAGTAAACGTAATGCGCACGAGGAATACTGTTTGAAAAGAGGTGTTTAGGAAACCAATATATATGAATGATCGAAGATTATGGTCTGAGGTCACCTGAAGGTAACTGAGAGAAGAACAGCAATCAAGGTATTCGTCCCTGGTAAACCTGTGAGAACATACTCAACTATTGGTTGGAGTAAAAAGAAGAATGGAGTTTATTCTAAAATCCAGTTTAACGTGTTTGTCCCTATTGATGTGAATCTGTGCTCAACTTCAGATGATCGAACCCCGACACAGTCATCTATCTTCGATTTTACGTAGCCTCATTGTCTGTCTCCGGACGCCATACCGTGTCCATCCTGTTGGGCTAACAGACAATACGGTTTTAGTTGCTAGCTTCGATAATAACTTAGTCTAAGGTTTCATTTGATGTGATCGATAAAACAGGACCCAGTTTAATGAACACGCTTGTGGAGGTCCCGGGAACGCTGCCACGCTTCTAATTTCTCAAGATAGAGAAGTTGAGCATTGGTTTATTTTTGCGGATTAACCGTTTACAAACATGCTTTTTCCAATAGAAGTTATCGTCTGACCGGCATCCGCATTATGTCACAAAAACGTTTCTGATACCTATGATTAAAACAACGGTTTCATCGGTTCAGCACCGTTTGAATGACCGTGTTCTGTCCTGACAGTTTAGAAATGGGTGATCCCGTAACTGAACTTTAGGTTTTCCAGCCTCTGAAGTTCATCTATCCTCCTACTCACCACATTTCAACATTTCTGTTTGCCATGGAGGTTTCATGCTCCGCAATCCAGTGTTTATCAGTTTCAAGTGTCCGCAATGGTTACTCTGTGTTCATTCGGGTCCGATTGCTCTCATTCGTTTTTAGACTCAATCGATAAAGAAACAAACAACTTTGATGCCATAGTGAAAACTTTATGCCCGATTTCGTTGTCACGTGACTCGTTTTCTATACCCCCTTGCGCTTTTACTATTCAAGCTATTTCAAATTAAAGAGGGATGAGTTACTCTAGCATAACTGACCTATCGAACTGTTGTCCGTTTGGATTCGAATATTTGGTTTTTATCGTTCTTCATAGCACAAAATGGTGTGATATGACAACGTAACAGCGACTTGTAGGTGTCGAGGACGAACGGAAAATCCAATAAATCGATTGGTCATTTTATGCGCTCAGATATGTTTAGCTCACACACATACACATCTATATAAGTGACCGACTGATCGGTTGCAGATTTTTTTACTGTTTTGATGCCAGCAGCTGCCGGATGGATTATGTGATAATATAGAACAGACCCGTATCACACACGTGTGGTTCACGTGTTGTGATGTGATGTGTTCACCTGGACTCGTTCGATTATGCCTCATGTGCCACGGGGAACGGAAGTCGATATGAGTCGTAGGATTAGAAAAAATAGAAACAACAGGTGGAGATGAAACCACAACCCGTGAACTGATTGAGTAAATACAAAGCGACTTTGGAAAATTAGAAAAAGGTCGTAAATATTCCCGTTGATGCATAAGAACATAGTAGAAGCGCAAAAAAGTCTTTTGGGTATATCGCTTCAGGCATTTACATATATGGTTCGATTAGTCAATAGATCAGATACAGGGCCTAAGCTGATGTTGGATGAATGTGTGTAAAATGTTTGGTTAACAACAAGTTATGGGGTCACGACAACTGGATAGGGAAAAGCCGGGTGAAAATGTGTGAACTGGGCACGATATGGAAGGTGTTAGTCAAGAATGAATAAAACAGCTATGAAAGTGTGAGGAAGACAGTAGATGCGGAGGGGGAGAAGGCGGGGGGGGGNNGATAGAAAGTGTCACATAGCAATACGGGCAATTATTCCTATAGCCATGTTAACAGCAGAGCTTGAATCAAATTACATTGCTTGAACAACTCTGGCTTCATAATCCTAATTGTTACAGACGACGCAGTTGTCAGGTCCTTCTGACGTAAGATTGGGAAAGGCAATCTTAAAACAAACATCAAGTAATGGTTGCTTAACTTATCACGGATTATGGACGACAGACAAGGTGGATTAAGTTTGAATATGCAGTGAATTTTTCGAAGGAAGTGTGTAAAGAATCAATAAACCAGAAAGCTGAGATATTCCGTACAACTGTTCACGCCTTGTTTTATCCAATTAGCAGTGTGAATACATCGAACCTACTGGGGTTTGAATCCAGAACCGCACTCATACAGAACACGCGTGCACAACCCATTCGATTGCCAAGCAACGATCCAGACTGTTTCACTTCATTGGAATATGGCGTTTGGCGCAGAACCATATTTATGCCATGACCAAATACCAGTATTTTCCGGAAGTACTGCTTTTCATGTGTGATGTAGTCAGACAGTTTGTTTATAGTTGTGGTGTTTCACAAACAGACTAATAAGTGACCATCAAAATTATCCGTACTGTAGAACGCAACCCAGAAGCAGGGCTCATGAACAGGACAGGAACCATCATGGGAGCACAAAAGCCAACCATTTATTGTTCCATCTAAATCAAAAAATCGATAAAGAATATAATAAAACAAGTGAAGTTTGATCACTGATTAAAATGATTGTGTCCATCACAGTTTAGTTTGCCGGAATGGTACAACTTTTTATTACTCAACTGTTTGGAAAGTTTGTCTCTGGTTGCGATCTCATCAGCAGAATGGGAGAAAACTTCTGAAAGGGACTAAGGTGCACAAGCTTTAGTGAATTCAGAAACAGAAGTTCAGTTGGACTGATTGAGGGCGATTTGATCCCTCTATCGGCGAAGCACCTAATCATCTTTTGAAACAATCATTGACTGCAATCACTCCTTCCTAATTGGTGAGGAATTCGGCATCCAGACAGACGAAAGGTGTGCTTTGAGAGGAGACCATTTGTAGTATGCAGAACCGACCCCAACTCTGAATCCAATCAAAATACACTGGCAGATTGATTCCAGGCCAAGCAGTCTGAGTTCTTATACAATTAGCGTCTTTACAAAAGGCCACACAAACCCGCACTCACTGGTGCTTTCAATACACAGGTAGGACAAACTTCTCGCAATAGATTCTCCGTAGAGGGGGCTTCCAGACGACCTACAAGAAGGGGAATATACAAAATGCAACCGTGAACCAAAAGGTCCAGTGAGACATGCACACGACTCACAATCAAATCAAAATGGCTGCGCCCGTGTCTTCCCTACACACTTAATTTCATGCTCGATTAATCGAGTACTTGGCACATGACCAAATCACTCAGACTCTCCCTGGTAGTTGAATGGTTGGTGGCCGACGGACGTGTTTACCACCTTGATTCAGTTCTAAGACGCGCTCGTAATTGCACACATACACACAATGATAATTCTCAACGCGTGGACAAAACTATCTGGGGACTCCACTTGATTAGGTGTCGACGAGGAACTATCCCAGGATGGCAGCTCACAGATTTGGACCAGTGAGATAACTGTGGTCAGGAAGCGGTGATCGTTATCCGTAACCAGGGAAGACAGAAGACATTCTAAATTCTTCTTCATTAAGAGGCTATCGTTAACTTCACACACCTCATTAGATCGATTAGAGATGCTTGAGTGAATTTTCGAATCCTTTTTTGCAGGAGATTTCATGGAAATCGATAAGTATTTAGACCCAATAAAATGAGTCTGACCAAAAATTGCTCTACGTTGTATCGATAATCTCCAACCGTTTCAAATTGATCTGGTTCTTAACTTATACCGATGTAAGAATGAAAGGGAAAAGGAGAAAAACTCGGAGCAACTGTTTGATTATCGAGAGCAACCCTGAGGAGGGGGTCATACGAGTAATTCACACGGGGAACTGCCATACTTTACTGCTTGTGCTTCACCGATTTTGGATTTCATGCTTCTAACCAGTCTACTTTGGTATATGACAGGTATGCTCACTCGTTTCTGGGTCAGTATCCGTTTGTGCCTGTGTGTTTGATGATAATTGGTTTTCCGTTTCCCTCGAAAAGATCTTGTTCCACCTGTGATACATATATGTGTACCGTTAACAAGCTGACTGTATTAAAATAAATCTTCCCAGGAGCTTAAACCGTAGTCAGCAGTACTGCCTGTTTTGTTTATATAATTTTTGGTAACGTAAAACGTTTACAAACTGTGGACTTGATGCATCTACAGTCCAGAAATCCTAAGTCTAGTTCTGCTGGATGTATGGTTGACTGGATGAGCTGTGGATTGTGGGTGAAGGTGAAGTCTGAAGGACAGTTAGTTCAAATCAACATCAGTTAGTTATTCTACACCACTACTCACAAGTAACCTTAAATTAAGTGTGAAATCCTAAATAAACTTTCTCATTGAATGCTATCCACTCTCTCGTGTACGTGTTCCGATTTCAAGTTTACTCATGCAAATGCTCTCGCCATGCGCGGACAATGTTGTTGTCGGAAAATATAGTCATCGGTCATTATCGACTAAGAGAGACCACGCTTCGCAGTTGGAGACCAATATAGTTCGACATCTTCTTGCTACGTATATACCATTTCAGTGAAAAGGATGTGGGCCAGGGATGTTACCGATAATCAAACGCAAATCTTGAATCAGTTACTCTTTGAAAGCTATTTGCACTCACACATCCACCAGTGTTTATGTCATTCACGAGTTAGACACCGCTTTTAGCCTCAAACCCTGCATTCTTGCAGCAATACCTTGCACTTTGAACGGGTAAACCACATACCATACCAAATAAACTGAAATTAAAAAAAACAGTGTGAATCCATGCGAAGTATTCCAACTGGTGTAAGCGATAGACGCAGCTGGAATCCCCCATGACTACCGAGGTGATCTATATCGACCAGCAAAATCGTATTCAGACTGATACAAAGATTGACCTTTTGACTCCCCTTTATTTTGAATGAGATTCTTATTATTGATCTTAACCAGTACACAATCGCCGGGCAATGGAACAATAAGATCGTCCTTAAATAGAATTCGTGCAGCGTAATCGCCATTCTCCAACATGGTTCGCTTTTGTATCCGTCCTAATCAACCGAGGTAAACGCAATTAATCATGAAGTGTTCCTTCCTTAGAATGGATTATGCTGTGCCCTACGGGCAGTAGACCAATGTCTGTCCTGATGAAAACCATGGTAGTATTGTGTGGTGTGAAATCGCCTCGCTACATGTCTTTGACAGACTGGTGCAGTTTTGATAGAATTTCTGGAGTTTAGCTTTGCTGACCGGGGCGCAGTTTTGAATATCACTGGTTAAATTTGGTCCTAAGTATTACCAGGATAAGGGTTATGTCGAATTTGTTGCGCTTTAAGAACATGCAAAAACGTGCAACGTGTTGTTGGAGGCAGTGGGGGTTTCTGTTGGGGGTGGTGATTGAAATCCAAACGGGTCTGTTTGTGCTCCAGAAGAACAAAATGCTTGGATAACTTGTAGTCATCAAAAGTGAATCGCTATATAGCAATTCTGACGCCAGTGGCAATGGCCCCTGATGCAAGAGAACAGAAATAAACTATTTGATTCTCTGTAGAACACAGTCAACAGTCAACATAACCACGGGCATAATCGAGATATTAAGAGAATAACATAAGCTGATAGTTGATGAAGAGTATCATTTTTGATCTGGAGGGAACACCCAATCAATCCACGCAACACAAACAAACAGTGAAAGCAAGATGAATACGTGTGATGCAACATGCATTGTTCTTAGTACCGGGTCCAGCACAAATTGTGGAAATCCAGAATCTTTGGATAGATCAGTCGTCACCCATATTTGAAGGAGATTACTCGTGATCCCAAATTCAGTACGGGTGTAAAGGAGATTCTACTTGATGGACGCGCACTGGAAACAAGCATTATTTCAGTTGTTTTGTTCAGACCGTGAATAAATGTTGCTCAATTCGGCTTTCAAATCTGATAATCTCAAGTTTTAATCTTAAGAACTAATGTCGTTGAAATTCTTGATACTAGTCTCGTTACTTAGATACATACATAATGCAATGTCACCTGACCGCCGTGTACCATGGCAGACGAATGTCTGAATGGAGGAAAATCCAGAGGATCTCTGTTATCTGTGAACAAAGTGGAACGGTTCCTTTCTAGTTTGTATTACTGGACAAGCTTGAATTTTGAGGTGAACATTGTGAGGCGTTTCACACAGGGCGGTGATAACAATGATGTTCACGGCTGACATTGCTGATGTCCTTTGTCCCTTATCCTTTTCAGCTGCGGTACACATGTCAGACGGTGAGCAAAATTAGTGATATTTAAAGTGACGGTCGAACTTTTATTGTGTGCCTCTATTTGCGACCTCATTCTTATGAAAAAGTGGCCGTCTCAGTTGCTTAGGCGTACGGCTAAACTGTGACTGATTCGCGAGAACTTGAATGAGATAAGGAATCCTGTAAGGTATGCAAAACATGTTGAAACTTGAAAGGGATACTTAGATAGACCACCCTGTGGGGTTTATATTGAAGAAGACTAACATAATTGACAAGGAATCAGTAGAGAAACTAAGAACCGAGACAGCCTGTTGACTGGTGAAAAAGGAAGTTACATTGCTATTGGTTAGTCTCGGTCTTTTTCTGAAAAGAAACAGT
Organism: Echinostoma caproni; assembly: GCA_900618425.1. Classification (NCBI taxonomy): domain Eukaryota; kingdom Metazoa; phylum Platyhelminthes; class Trematoda; order Plagiorchiida; family Echinostomatidae; genus Echinostoma; species Echinostoma caproni. The sequence continues at coordinate 28,321 of UZAN01041345.1, read as the reverse complement.
CGACTACATTTCCTCAAACAGCTGCAACTATGACCTATCTACCATGAATCTGTATTGATGTTTACTTCTAACTACATTACCGAATGGCTTTATACGGCCCTAAGCACAATGACTAGCAGCTAGAATGCTGCTATCTGGGCATCTATATCTCACCTGACGGACGCATCACAGATGAAGTGTCTGCACGCATACGAGAGGCTTAGTTGGCATTTGCCAATTTGAGACATTTGCGGCGGCGTCGCGACATCTGACTATCTGTGAAGGGTATAGTATATGCTGCAGCAGCTCGGCTAGTGCTCTACGGTGCATAGACTTGGCCATTACAGAAAGAGGATAAAAATAAAATAAATAAATAAAATGAAATCGCTG
>UZAN01041345.1:14671-27230 GCA_900618425.1 Echinostoma caproni | reverse complement strand
CCGATGATTAGAGACACTGAGTGATATGGCTGGGTGTCGCAAACAGTGGCACTCGTGCATCCATTCATTATTCTCCTAACGCCAATCTATATAAATTCACCATCTTCCGTTTGAATTTGCTTGCAACATTCCAATCTTCATTCTGTTCTTTTATCCAAATGTGGCACCAAAAGACAGCAACCAAAAGGGGAGCACGAAAGTTCATGATTAGTGGTTGTAAAAACTGAACTGAACTGATGTAGGCCTATGCGGTCTCCACCACTCCTTTAATTAAACCCACTTTTGCTCTGTGCTTCAGATTCCATCGTCATTCGGCGATTGCTAGAGCCTTAAATTTCCTCCTATTTGTGTGATCCAGCAGTTCAACATTGTTTGTCGTATATAAATGAACGCGTTGTCTATACAAATACAACTGCCAATCAATGGGTTGCCATGAAACACATAATGAGACAATTCAGATAGCGGTGGTGAGATTCGAACGCAGCTCCTTTGCGCTGATAATTTGGAAACGTTACCGCATGAAACATTTAGAATGCTGATAATATACTGCTTTTTACAATGTTAGCTGTGGCTAAGCAAATATTTTTTAGTATACATATTTGCCTTTTGCGTTTTCAGCTGGTTCATTTTATTGATACACTTGCAAATATGCATACTCAATGGTGCTAGACAGGTTGTTGCATAACCAACACCGTTTTATTCATGATCAATTATCGCAGCGCACACGATGGTCCACTCGGTCCCGTGGTAAACTACCCTCGGCATACCCTTCACTTTTGAGTATAGATAACTTTTCTCTCGCCCGATTTAGTCCTGTCTCCTTTCCGATGAAAGTTCAGTGACTCGGTTTCCAAAATTGGATAGCAGTTCTACGTGACTGACGATCAGATCGCTCCTTCAGTGCGTGCATCCACATATTTCCTATCTTCCAACTTCGTATCTGTGAGCCGAATATCTGAACCGATTGTGAGTTTACAGTTGCCCCTCTGAAGATGAAATGTTAGCTAAAAGTCATTGTGATCAAAATTTCGCCACCTGGTATGCCTATTCCTGACGGGGGAAGGCAATGCAACCTTATTTTTGCATGAATTCTGCAATCAGCTAAGTGGCTGTGAGAACAATTGATATATGAATCACGCGCAAGGTACTATGACCTCTCTCTATAAATACATGTTATCACGTAGAGTGACAACTAGCTGTCACGTACATTCATGTGTAACATTTAGAAAACCAGAACTAGAGGTAGCGTGCAAGCGGGCAGGGGGGGGCGGTGTTAGGTCAATCAGTGAGCTAATAAACTTTAATTGACTCACGAATGAATCCACATTTAGTGGCGTAATTTTTTTCTGCAATCTGCTTTTTGCCTTTCGCGGCATATGTAGATATAACATAACAATCCGTAAAACCCAGCAACTTTCTATTGCAATCTGATGGTTAAAACTCGTATCTAATATGATGACAGTCACTGTGTAAACGTAGGTGAGATAGAGAGGTGTCAATGTTCGCATGCACTAATGTGTAACAAACTAAATTAAGCAATCAATTCTTCCAATGAATTCAGATGTGTTCCGCTGAAAACGAGCAATCCCTATTTAAACACTCGAAATCTTTCTTTTAGAGATCGGCAAGCACAGTGGGAGAAGTGGCGTTAGTATACATTGAAAAACAACAATGCAAACTGTGGGATGTAGAACGCTAAACTTTTCGAATTTACTTACGTAAAATGACAAGTAATGTAGTGTTCCAATCTGTAAAATTGAATATGGGTTGACCAGTTAAGATCGGTGTTAAGACTGACCCTCTTCTACGTTTACCCCGGGACAGGATCAAACGATAAATACATGCGACACATTTTCCTGGGTCTCATAAGCAATGCTAACTCAACTGGAGATCGAACCTGGTTATATATCAGGAGTGGGTAGTATGTTTGCTTTCTGCCTATGAGGTCCCGGGTTCGCGATCCCCAGTTCGGTCGATGGATTTGTATACTGCTTATGAGACCCAACCAGATCGAAACGACTGTCCAGTAGTGCTTTCTAGCTTCTCAGCTCACGCTTTATTTACTTTTTACGCGGTGAAATTCATCATAAGAACTAATCGAATTCTCCATGTCTCTCTTGTAACATTTGATTGGGATCAGACTGAGACCGGAATCAAGGAAAAGCCGAACATGGTGGAGAGATTATTGGAAAAATGAACGAAATCGAGGATGTAAAAACGTGTTCATATTGAGACCACATCATCCGCGTAATGAAGCATTTTCACAAATGGATTTACAGCTAAATCATTGATACACGTCATTTGGATATATTTATTAACGGCTCGGAGAATGTTTGGCAACGATGACCTATGCGGAAAAGCAGACGACCACATGTTATGTCGTGAAGTTACCTTCGCCACAGTTTAGGGACACAGCCTGAAACCACTACGATAACCAAGCGGTTGTGTAAGGATATGTACTATGCAGTGTGATTGCTCCATCGTTTACCATCNCTATTATCTGTTTACCAAACCCGCTTCGAAAAATAGTGTGTGTATCTTAGACGAGTCAAGGCATTGGCTCATTTTCGTCATCGCTTGAGCATTTTCCATTCGGAATTTCTTACATAGCGCATCGCTCCACAACTGATTCTNAAGGATATGTACTATGCAGTGTGATTGCTCCATCGTTTACCATCGTCTCGTCCCTCTCACCCGCGACCTTAAACGAGTAAATTTCCTCTGACCCTTTCTGTGATCTGACTGGATCATATTCCGCGACCTGCGGCGCCTAAAATCCCTCACCCCAACACGAGACTGTCAGATTACCGGTTTGTACCTTTTGTAATGCTCTTGTTGTTACTCCAGTCCATCCGTGTGCTGATGGCACGCCTGCTGCACAGTCGATTTTCACTGGGCCTGCCTAAGACTTACGGCTGTAAACAAGATGTGGTTTCTCACTCGGGTTAGCTGAGCAAACATCAGGTCCCTTGTTGCGGCTGAACCATTCTACCGATCAATAATTGAACCCGATCGGTCGTGTGATTTTCGGGTCGGCACAGGAGCATAAGATCCGAATCCGATTTTGCCTAAGTGTTGGTAGAGAATCACCACAAGAGAATCAGTTGTAGAGCGGTGCGCTATGTGGGAAATTCGGTAGGGAAAATGCTCAAGCGATGATGACACTGGGCCAACGCTTGATTCGTCTAAGATACACGCACCGTTTTTCGAAGCGGGTTCGGTAAACAGATAATCACAATAAAACTTTGAACTTGTCTTAATAACGGACAACAATATCCCCTAGTGCAGCCCCCCTAAAAACTCTTCGTGTTTTTTCCCAACTGGTTGTTTTCTCGTTGAACAATCTCGCTAACTACGTCGGGATTTTAAGCACCGCAGATCGCGGAATATGATCCAATCAGATCACAGAAAGGGTCAGAGGGAATTTACATGTTTAGGGTCACAGGTGATAGGAACACTGGGGCAGTCGCAATGTGCGTATTGAGTCAGTAACCGAGCGCAGATGAATGCTTTGGTAGGGGTCGGTGGGGTGATTCTTTATCCCACCCCCACCCCCAGACACACTCCCGTTTCACCTGGGAACGTTATGTTCGTGATCGTTGAGCGAGTATACGTCATAGGTACGAATGGATAAACCCACAATTAACTGATCTCTGGCGGTTGGGTACGGAAGAGAATCACGTCAAGATGGATCGATAAGTTGGTCACCATGCTCAGACGTGAATGTGAGCATGATTCGTTGTAGTATTGGAGTCAGTATAAGCATTCAATATCCCAGTCAGTATATATATANGTCGGGATTTTAAGCACCGCAGATCGCGGAATATGATCCAATCAGATCACAGAAAGGGTCAGAGGAAATTTACTCGTTTAAGGTCGCGGGTGAGAGGGACGAGACGATGGTAAACGATGGAGCAATCGCATTGTATTGTGCAACTCAATCAAACAATTTGTAAATCTATAACAACAGTTTCCAACTGGTGCACAGAGATAGCCAAGGGATGGGTGAGTTTGAAGTTAGATATCATCTTCTTTATCCACAATCTATCTGGGTGTTCACACTCTTCCTCTAGAGTACCAGCGCATTGTCACCTGTTTTACCCAATTTGTTTCATCCTGTTCCGTTCTACGTGAAATCGTATCCACATCTCGCTTTCGATTTGCGTTTCACATTACCGTGCTCGTTGTAATCTTTGTGTTTCATCACAAATTTATGTCAGCGCGCACCGGCACATCACCTCTGCCAGGGTACCACAACACAAATGAGTCGTAATCACAAAGCCTCTGGTTTGACCGGCCGTTAAATGGTTGCTCGTAAGCACTAAGATCCGTTTAGAGGTTCATCACAACTGACCTAAGTCGATGTGCTACAATTTTATTAAAGTCAAATGGCTCTTTTCTTAGCATCGTACTGCGGAAGCTGCCGGAAACACGCATCTAGTCTAGGCACGATTAGGTGCCATCAATTGCGGCGTGCAAAACTATGATAATTCTCCTAGTGACTAAAACGAAATCTTGGTCAATAATGATTTTTTCGCCCTTGCGTCTCGAGAGCCTTTGCTAGTGTTATGTCCACAGAATTTTTATCTGATCAATACCCGCTTATATGCACAAGAAAGTAAACCGGTGGAGTTGCGTTTATTGGACAAGGGGTAAAACGCCAGGAAAGTTTAAAAACTGGCCGTACCAAGTGACTTGCTTCTTTGTTATACCCTTCTATCGATTGATTCATCTAAATAGCTGACCGACTCACCATCTGAGAAAGGCAAGTGATTGGTTTCTTCCATTTCACCCATAAGGCGTATGACTGAGTGTGACATACTGAATCTGGAAACCACGTGAACAAGGTCAATTTCGCCATTGGCCAAGCAAGTAAACATCATCTACAAAGTGACAATATTGATCAAAGTGACTTGTGCTTGTAGCTTGTATGTCGCAAAAACAATACACACATCACGAACTATTGCAAACGATCAAATTAATGGTGAAACTGTTTAGATGTTCAGTAAGCTACTCCAATGTTCGTAAATATTTGAAACGACAAAGCAATGATTAGGCTGAAGGGTTTACAAAATCCACTGTCATACGTCATCCAGAACAATCTCCCATATGCAGAAATCACTTCACTGCAATTGATCAAAGACAGACACAGACAGGATTGTTTCTAAATAATCGAAAGTTTTAACCTCCCTTTTTCTCCATTTAACACACAAGTGTACAGTCAACTTTCAGCGAAAGGCCGCGGTCATAAAAAAGCTGTCTTGGGAAATGAATGAGTGAGATAGATGAACAGCGGTTCCACAGTTCCAATGCTTAGCTTCCGGGTTGCTATTTTGATGACCTCAACCAATTGGTCAACGATGCGTAGATTTAATTTAATAGTTACCGGTTTTTGATCGTCAAGATATCACATGCCCTGAAGGCACTGTATAATTACCTCATTTTTGTCCAAGGCTATCAGTAACATCTACTGCCAAATGGGACACCAAAAAACCCGGACACGCGTAACGTTGAGTATGATTAATTCATTTAACCGCCGGATTTAACCCAATTAGCAGTGGGGATCTCAGAACTGATGTAGGTATGGGATTTGGAACGCTGTAGTCTCTCCTTAAACGTGCTTTGGTTACTCCTATCAAAGCTTTTTAGTGCTGCATACCATACTGCAGCGAGTGACTTTCTACGATTAGTAATCGTAATCACCCACTGACAACCTCATAATACAATCATACCACGAAACACAAACACAAACGCAAATTCCAAACTCTATTCGAGGTTAAAAAGAATTAGTTTGGTGATCTAACCGTTCACGTTTAACCTTCTGCATATCAGAAAATCCCCATTTGAACTTGCCAGTTGATGAATCAGATAACCCATGTGTTCTGATAAAAATCCAGCGATAGATAAACCGTTGAACAGAAAATCTGAATAAATTTATTGGCCTGTTGCACATTATCATGGGGTGCGGTATTTTAGGTTAGCAAAATCGTGGGAGTGAGGTTTGTATGTCGGAACCTGAGTACCAAAATCTCATGGATGCTGTCATGTTGAAGGACTAAAAGCTTTGCATACACAATAGATACGCTGCGGTGCCGTGTGTTCCATAACGTGTGTGTGAGTGATTGAAGTGATTCTGATGATCTTACGATGCGAAAAGTCCGATAGCCCAGTTCCAATTTGGGAAACGTACAGCTGGTTGCATAGAATACACTTTGGTTCTCTGTGACATGCAGCCAAATTTCTCATGCAGAATAAATTTGCCAATCACTCATTCGTGATTTGTATTCATTTCAGCCACTTGCTGGCAACTGTGGACATCTAAACAGCCCTACAGGAACTACAGTTGACTGATAAACACAAAGAAAACTGGTTGATTGTTTTTCCAGTACAAGATTTGACAGCACTGTCTAGCCGTTACTGTTCCGGGGAACGGTTCTCAACATAACTCTTAGGGGAAAACACCTTCAGGCAGGGAATCAGTAAATAGTCGGAGGCATCAAAAGACCCCAGTCAAAACGCTTAGCTACTATGCCATTTCCCTTCAGATAGATCACGGCACTCAATGATCGTCGTTCTTAATACAGAGAATTTCGGTTACCATTTCCAGTGTAATTGCTGTACTGTCATCGAACATGGATCATTTTTCAAGGCTGTTTTATCAAATCACCATAGCGGTTTTTTGTCACGTTCTCTGAGCTGCACTTCAACTCGGGTGAGATTAATTGTGAGCTGGCATGCAAGTGCGCAGTTTGCAAAACAGTGTTCTGTTGAAAACATGCATCGAGTTCGTCCATGAACACCGTTGGAATATATTCCAACCCACGCGGAACATATTACTTCTTACTTCTTCTGTGTGGCTGTCCACTTGAACGTTCCATTTGCATCTAAGTAATGATCCAAGGAGGGAGATACTTCATTAATTACCATGGTCTGTATTATTGATTACAAGCGTCGGAGAAACATGAATCGGAAGCATCTTTTGACTTCAAACAAAGGGAAATTCACGGTCATGGGGCCTACTGCTCGGTGATATGAGGTGGTAAACAACATTGGGCCCTAATGTTCTATGAAACTGGACGACAGCAAAGATATCATCCACGAATTTTGGGTAGCGCTATAGGATTTTGAATCTCGAACCTCAAAACTCGAAGCTCACCAGTCAGAGTGTATTAAATCACCTGAACTCCTTCCACTTCACTCCCGACCCCATAAAGATCATGGATGCCATACTTTCCACCTTTATCCAACTTTGGGGGAGGGCCAGTTTTCTTGTCTTCTGGATCAATGCCACACGGATCCTGATGGGATCTCTCGTGGTTTGTCACTTTCGCGCCCATGGCTTTAGTTGCTGATCACTATGAATGAACTGAAGGTCCTCTTGGCTACGGGGTTCAGCACTTCTGATGTGCCTCATAGGTGTCATGAAAAATATAATCGCCTGTTTAGAGAACGCACGCCGAATCATATTCGTCCAAGGAACAATCAAGATACAGTACGTCTATCACGTGTTGTTTGATCATGATCCGGTTGTTATAACCTGACAGATAGTCTCAACGAAAGATTCCAAAATAATGAACTGTAGTGATTACGCAGGTAGTGGCAAAGAACAGAGCTGGAAGCATGGAGGGAGGGAAAGATTGGTTGGCTAAATCGTCGCCAACCGTCGTGACTGGGTGTGTATTCGGACCAATCAGCTGTGTCTAATTATTCTTGATGTGTTCGATTGTCCAGGAACAAAAGAGCTTTTAGGGCTATGCCGACATCCTGATGGCGATGATCGCTGATCCCCTTGTTTTGTCACATACGATGTTTGTTAACCTAAGTCAAGTATTCTGGATGAACTGAACCATATGTACAAGTTCAGTTTAACAAAGAATAAAATTGGAGCACCTATCGAAATTAAATACCATCACTAGGGGAAGCCGTAAAAGAATCAGTCCAAGGATCAATAAGCTTAGTTCTTATGCTACCTCTTACATCCCAAAGACTACAGGAGGAAAAAACTTGTGGTGTACAATGCATTTCTTCAGAGAGAGTGTTTGGAAACATTCCTTTTGCGGACTGCGCATATTTACATAAAATCTAAACCTTCGAGTTTATTACGATATTTTTTCACGACTACTGGTTATTGCCGCATCGGCATCGATTACGCCCCAAATATATCATTTTAGTTAGCAACTAGAACCTGTGCAAACTAGCCGTTCATCTCAGCAAACAGATCAAAGTGAAGAAAATTATCATTGCTATAGGGTGGCTAAAATAATTATTGATTACTTCCACTTCCAGAGCTTGAAAGTTGTCAGGACTTTTCTTCACTAGAAATTTCTTCCACTTCAGGGTCATTCGATTTTCAAAACAGATTACCTTTCACAATCACGTGGTGTTCACATTAGGAGACCTTTAACTCCGGGCACACTCGGATCAGTAAATACTTATACCTATACTAATAATTTTATTCTCATTTAGTAATATATATTGAGATGTATTGGCATGAATTCGAATATCTGAAAACGAGCTTGTTCGCCACTGTATTGTTTTGTTTGAAATACTTATAACTCAATATCAATCAGCGATGAAAAAAGATACAGTTCATTTTAGGTTGACTCCAGTCGAAGCCTTCTCACCAAATTAGGTCATCCGTGTAGTTTGTGCAAACATACCGTAGCAACTTTCTGACGAGGTAACATTGACGGTGAGATCCAAATCGGGAAGTCTGGTCAGTCACGAGTATGAACAGATTGCCACAGTGGTAACACATATACATACACACGCTTTTTATGCAATCTATTCGGATTTTAATTCCTAAACAGATTGATAGATCTGCACTACCGATGAGCTCAAGTAAGACCGAAACTGGAGCCTAGGAGCTTTCTGAATGCTTATAGTTCAACTGGATGAAATAACGATTTTGCATTAAGATGATGTTCGAAGGATGATCAGTCAAATATATAAAAACAAAATCAAGCAACCGGTTAACAATAACTTTTGCGTGTTGCCCTGGCGATCGTTGAACACTCATAATAGGTCAAATTGGATTTGCCAATACTTTTCTATCTATTCTGTGTTATAAGTACGCCAACTGAAATCGATTATCTTCCGTTCAATGCATATGAGACCGAAGAAACAACGATGGAGGTCGGGACTGGGTGGGTAAGAGTTAGCATTAGCCGAATGCTTTTCACCTCAAATAATGTGAACCTTAGTACTTAAGAACAGAAAAAAGACCGATATTGTCAGACGCATGCAGTTTATCCACATAGCAGTTTAGAAATAGTTCTGTGTATACATGAATTAAAATGAGAGGAAAGAGTTAGAATTGTCTGCAGAGCCTTGTTCGATTTGTTCATGATTGATTTATAGAACTCGCGGAGCTTCGAATCTCACAGGGTTAAGTCAGGATGATGGATTGCACCGAAGGGAACGTTTTGTGATCCATGGTTTCTTGTCCTTGCATATCCTCTGTACACAGTTCAGTTGAGTTAGCAAGTGCTGAGATTGTGAATGATGCAGAATGATTGTAGCTCGGGATATGGATGTTGGTGTTGGTGAGTTCCTGTGATGATTGTAGTAGTAGTAGTAATACGCACAGAACGCGAACTACCCAATAAGAATCACAAGACACGAATCAAGGATCCGCTATCACGGACTGGATTACAGAAGCACTGAACCCCAATGGCACGAGCTCACAATATCCCACGTGAACGAGACGCGAGGAAAAGGCCACAAGACTGGCAACTCGTAGTTAATTTATTGGAAGAAATGAAGGCGAATAAATAATGTGTACAAAAGAAGATCATTGATTATCTAGGCTTCCACCAATTGTATTGCAATACTGCTTGCATAATTCTGCTTCTGTCTGCACTGTCTCGGATCGGCTGCCACGATCCACCAATGGCGTGTAGTCAGAAGCCGTGACGCCTAGCGCGTCATTGATGTCACCTTTGAAATTCGATTGATCGCATGTGTCCAAAAGCTGTGACGCGCCGCTCCAGGGTAGGCGTCATCACGTAGGCATGGATCACCACACATCCTCTAGTTGAAAGTGTTGCTCGCAGTGCGACTTCGGGGAAGTGGCACTGATGACGTTGCCTAGATTGGCTGGGAAACGTCTGTGGACAACACTTCTAGCTCGGAAAACTGACCGACACCAAGTGCTGAGATTACTTTGGGACGTGTTCGGCTATTATATGAGCCAGGTATGCATTCGTTCCGTTCAAGTTCATGTTGCTGTAACTGCCTTTGAAGTGACAAGCATCGTACGAGGTAAGCTAAAGCGATCCACATGTTAGAATACGAATACTTCTAGCGGTCTGCACAATGAGTGAACCAGTTTTCCCGCAATGATCTGGAGATTAAGGAATAAACTAACTGGCGTCAATTTTCTTCGAAAACGTAGGTCTCGTTTCACTCAGGTTTCTGGCAGGCTTTCAGCAGGTTTTGGGGATAATCATTAGCTGGACCAGTTTTCTTGGTAAAACCTTCTTCTTAATCGGGAATACCTGTTTCATCTGTCTTGTCAAATAAAGTTTCCATCATACCGCGGTCTTTTTATCCACCAAAACGATGTTAGAGTGTGGGTCTGAACAGCTGCGTCAAATATCTCTTCTGGGGATGTCATGTTGTAATCAGACACTTTGTGAATAAAATGAGTCCAAATTATGCGTTTTGAAGGAGAATAGATGAATGCCAGAATTATGAATTATGATCATTAACCCTGATGGAACACAAACACACGCATGGAAGCTGCCTACGCGTGTGTACGTCGTACATTCAACCAGCTCCCAGAATAGGGATACAATCACGTATCAGAAAACAGCTAATACGAACGAAGTACTATAAAGAGGATACTCTCGGTAAATGTAATGGTTACCGGACTTCCTGGGTTTAATTTATTTTGAAATCCAATACCGAATTATCGATTCAAAGGCTGTACAGAGGGAGAAAAATATTACCTCACCAATAAGGCGTAAAATCGACGCCATTATCATGGGAATTTTATCCTATTCTAAAATCCTCCAAACTTTGTGGTGCTCATTCAGAATAACTGAAACCATGCTTTGGTTACTAAATTATACTGTTAACTTTTTGTCCAATAACCTGGTTAATTCACAAAGCCTATCTGGTCATGAATTTTCAAATGTAAACTCGTAGCCTTGCTCTCAATAATTTCCTCTGCGTATCTCTCAGAGACTCGGAGTATTACAAACTTTAAATCTTCCCTCCAGTAGGTTTCAAATCCCTTTGATGTATTAGATATCTGTTGCTCTGGCTCATCAAGGGGGAGTGAAAGTGCGGGATAACTCTCCGGTGTCGTTTATATCACAGCGTGATATAGTCTGTCTGGCGTCTTTGCCCTGCAGGATTCATATTCTAATGTTGAACACATCAGAAGGAGCAGATGATTGTTCGAAATCAAGCGCCAACTGCCCTCAACAAAATATCCCATGAGAATCACTCGTTCCGTTCTCCCCGGATAAGTTTTTCGCAAACCTGGATGGAACCGTCATTGCATTATGTAGCAAGACAAGTTTAAATATGTACATGATCAGTATACACAGATTATTCCGTCTCAATATTTCAAAGTGAACCAATCCAGGTAGGCTACCACTAAATTTCTGTGAGCAATAGACACGTTTGGATTGTCCACTTATGTCTTGTATTCCTAGTGACACTCATAGGAAGACGGTTTCGCCCCAGGCACCTGGCGTCCTTTTAGTATCGAGTGATTACTACTAGAGCGTAACAGTATACTTTGTGTATAGTTCGTCCTGAAGAGAAGCGATCGGTCTTCTTTAGTCTCAATTCCACTGGGCCACTAGCCTTCACAAAATGATGAAATCAGTGCCGCACAATTCCCATTTGTAGTGACAGTTTTTGTAACCCACCACATTGACTTTCCAGATTTCCACATTCCTATGTATTGTCGAAATTGCCATCCACAATATACGTCTAAGACATCTTCACTATACTAGAGGATTAGTTGTTGCTACCTTCAGTTTCGATCGACGGGTTGTTGCTAACATTGACGCCGGTGTGTTACTCATGAGTTTTATCAGTCACTTGCATGACTGGGTTCAACAATCTCCCAACGCTTTAATGAGTTTGAAGGCGTCAATGGTGAAGTTTTGTCCAGTCCTTTGTATACTACTCTTCATGAAAGCACTTTTTCGTCTCAAATCCACTCCTTGAGTTGTAAATTATTTTTTTAGCATAATTCCCCTAAAGAGTTCAAATATAAGAATGTTCAGACAGAAGACTACCGGATAAGCATACCCAACGAGTGGCAAAGACCGCGAAACCGGTCATGGTGTTCTGAAAGTATTTTATCCAATCATTCATATGCTGCTCATTATAAAAGCACTGCAGTTGTCACTTCATTGTTTTGTATCATGCGGTCACAAAAACATTCACTTTGCTTGTTGTGTCGCATTGGGGCCCACGAAGCTACTGTGATTGTGCGAATGGGGTCTGATGTACTCCGACAATATTACTGCGGAGCTCTGCGGGAGCTTGGGTTCGCTTGAAGATCAAAATTCATGTGGGAGTTTTGGTGTCTGCC
>UZAN01041345.1:0-13956 GCA_900618425.1 Echinostoma caproni | reverse complement strand
TGGGAACAAGCATGGTACCAAAGCCACAACAATATTAACAATTAACAATAACGGGAGAGGGTTGGGATACAGAGCATAGGGAAACAGACGTACCTGTTAGAATGGAAGATTACGAATAAATGGAATAACCGTTCTCTTTTTTGCCATCTCTCAGTTTTCTGCCTATGCGCGTATTGGAATCGTATATCGAGGAAGGCATTCACAAAATCGCTTACGGGTCAGCCCATCAATAGTTCTTCTTGGTTGATGGTTTTGAGGAACATCGTAGCACATCCAGATAACCACATTGCACTGGTTGTTCTTAATCCCCCAAATGGCTTGACTTCTTTGGTATTACCTATTTGTTTCTTTCTCAGGTCGAAGCTTGATTTCCCCAATAGGTTGATTCTGTCTGTGCGAAATATGGTCTCAAGAACAACGAACAGATAGATATGAGCTTATTTTTATGCATTTAGGTCAGTAGTATATGTAGTCTGACAACTGATGAGTTCTCAGTTAGCTTTAATTCAAGTTCAGATAGCCAATAAAGACGGGTTGCTTATTTCAAATACGATCGATTCGTCTCTGCGATCTATCTAGTCTGTTTCACTATGCTGCCAGTGTGTTGTCACGCTGGTCTATAGGGCCCATGGGATGGAGGACGGTGACAAAACGAAACAAAGCCACATTGTATGGTTTTACTTTGGCAGAGGTCTTTTGATGGTGGGGATCCAGCGGTTATTATATTATATTATATTATATTATACATTGCATTATTTATTATGTAATATGTATAGTATATTATAAAATATTGCTCACTTCGGAATTGGCGGGTTCAAGTTCCATAAACACCGCTTGATATTAGCCTTTTCTTTGAATAACATACCAGTCCTTGGATTCGCTGCCCCCTCTGCCTGGAACTTTCTTTGCATTTATAAACTTACTAGAGAAAACAAAAAAGTAAAGTGAAGAATATGTCTAAATGAAAGAACAATTTGTACAAACGAAACAAGTGAACTGTTTCGACGTATAGGATACAATTCCAAAACTGGACCGAAATAACTCCGTAAAAGAACCCGAAAACAATCATTAGACGGGAGGCGGTGGCCTACACGAACAGGGATTTGCTAACATCGGGAAAAGCCAAACACATGTCTCACTGAATGAAGTTACAGACCATATGAATGTCTTTTTGCTTTCGGTTTGTAAGCTTACTAATTTCAAGATGGGTTTCTGATTTTGTATACAGACTAACTGACTGATTGGTCAACTGCATCGAAAGCAACTACAAATGACGGAAATTGACTTTACTTGTATTTGCCCCTTGGTGGGTAATAATTTGATAAGTTAATTCTTAACATTTCTTTGCACTCAGCCGTTTAAAGTTTGTTCATTTGCACGATGCCAGATTAGCCAAGTGCAGACTAAGCATTTGAACATATGGCTCTAATCGATCGGTGCTGTATTTTTTTTGGTCAATCGCATGAAGTCGATAACCAATCCCCGTTTGATCAGCTGATCAGCCAGTTCACGTGGCAGGAAACGGCGTGTAAGTTCAACTATTCTCGCATCATCTTTTTGCGGATAGAAAACGGGCTTAGGCCTCCGCAGTTCGGAGGGCATAACATAATTGACAAACTGGCCACATGAATAGTCCACCAAATGCCTTCGTTGTGCACTCTTTTCAGATCGTATTTTTGGAAATCCCTCGAGAACAAAACTTGAAAGAATCCATCTGCTTCAATAACGACGTGGTGGCGATATCGTGTCCACTTTTTTAAATTTGGCTCTAGACGTTACCACCCCAGTTGATCAAATTAGACTGATTACATCCACTCACGAAATCGGTGTGGACAAAGTAGACACGGTTGGCATACTACAGATTTGTCTAGCACACTACCTACCAGTTCATCTGTAGTTCCATGGACATCGTTTAAAGTCGAACTTTTCATCAGCTATCGCAACGGATGACCGGAAACAATCCAAGGTGAATGGTGAAGTCAATAACGAAACCGATAAACAGCGATCATAATACCCGCGGAGGCATCCACTGCTAAAAGCTTCATACCAAAAAAACACTGTCTGCCTTCTTTTGTCTTCCGAACCATCGTTACCTAACCGCAGTGATGAAGTTCCAGTAGTTAACAGAGCGTTGTCAGTTCAGTTACACTACCTAGTTTTATGCGTTCAACAAGTGCTAACGTAGTCTTACTTACCACGAGAGTTAACCGTTCCATTCTACTTTTGTCAACTTTTGTGTGCTTCCACAAGTTTGGTCACTACGACTGATCAACTGAATGCACTGTCTGTATGCCAGCTTGTTTTCCGTCAGCGATTTTGGAGATTCAACGAAGTTAGTTTAGTTTTTTGACCTATTCAAAAAATGTAAATAGCATTTAACGGTTGGTTGTTAGGATTAATTGCCGATCCACCACCACCACAAACAATAAAAACGACAATAACAACAACAACAGTTTTACATTGAGTCAATCAATTTAACCACACAGACGGTCTACATGAACCCAGCAGTTGCACCTGGCACTCAGTTCGACCGCGTCATGGACTGGCCATCCTCGGACCCGTCTGACTCCCGGCGAGCCTCAAGCGCTGATCAAGATAATTCTTAAACTTACGTCCCAACAATAATCACAGTTATCGAATGCACAAAGACGGAACTTCAGAATTGACTTATTCACTGCGATATGCAGTCAGCACCAATATTTTGGCATCCTCAAATCTAAGCGATCGCGCTTTGGTCCCCTCGAACACAAATGCTGTCATATGAGTGCCACTGTTCACGTATAAAAAGATTCCATGTAGACATCAAAGACGACTCCGGTCCGCGATCTATGTGCATCATCTTTTTATTCGGCCAGTCTTTGGAGCCACGCTACTTTGAGTATAGCTCATCAGACGGGGTTTGTTATTATTCTACACTATTTATTGGTTTTATGAACTGCGTGGCCAGGGGATAGACTTTCAACCTGAGGCATGAGAGTAGCACTGGGGTAACAAGTTGTTTCAACTGGAACTGAGGTTTTTTAACGGAATGCCTTACCACTTAACCAACGCACCGAGGCATATACGTCAAGGAGCATGTAAACCACAATATCGATTAAGCGTCACCTGTCCCCGAAACGAATTTCTCATTACACGATGAACCGAACAGGCAATCCCAAAGGGAATGATACCATTCTGTTTATCACTTCATTTTTAGCCCATAATTAGTCGATTTCTCGGTACAATGTGCTGCTTTCATTTTCCTCCTATACATACATATATATATATATTCAATGATGTCCTAAGATCAGTTGCTTCCCTTCCCTTTCTAAATTTTGCTACCAGGTGGAAATGGAATCTTGATTGCAGGACAGAATACTGCTATTGAACACAACGATATTACGGAATAATTTTACTGCATCTCAGCTGGTGTTTACTGCGCAAAGCAAACTACTTTACATTTCATAGGTGATGGTAATCTAACATATTACCGATTTACGCTTCCACATTCTTGGTTATCACGACAGTGTTGGACAGATGTAGACCTCCGTCTGCTGACACTGAAGGGGTTTTCGGTGCGTGTTTGCTACGGCCTTCGTAAATCTTAGTAGCTGTTCAACTGGATTTGCTTAAATACCCCACAACTATCTACCGGAACATTGTACTACTTGCTCGATGTTTTACAATGGGTTGGACGTCACGGCGATGTCGTAGATTGCATCCGTCAAACTTGCGTTTAAGTGTATCATGANGACGTCCCTTCTGCAATGCCTATTGTGTGAAAGATGTAACCATCTGAATAGCAAACCTAATAGACCTAATAGACTTAATGTTGGCACTTCGGTTTTGAGAGTACACTCTAAACTTTCTGTAGCAGAGGTTTACAATTTGAAGGTACAAAATACATTTCAAACATAGCTATACCAGCACTCAAACCACCCTTAAATCCTTTGAGGGGTGCAATATTGAATGCATTCTTCAAATCACTTCGTATTTAAAGGGGTAGAGACATTCCTGAAATAATTATCATCAAGAAATTGAACAGGTTTCACATGAATAATACCGCTCTCCGTATTAAACGCCGGCGCCAAAGCGCCCAAAACGCAACTATTGGCAGATCACTCCAAGAGAAACAGTCAACTGATTGAAATACGGCGTGATTCTCGTGCATACCCTGTTCGTGCGCTGCAGAAACCGACGGGGCAAATTACGATTCCAATGTTTGAAACATCACCAAATAAATTACCACTATTAGGGACTAGGTATTGTATAATCAGAAGTTACTGATGAAATTTTGTCCAGTGAGAACTACTTCAATGCACCCATTTTGCGCTAAAGTCAACCCGTTTCACCTCCGGCAATCACTGATCACATTTAGGAAAATAACACTTAGACTAAATTTGTAAATCAAACCATGATTCGCTTGGAGAGGTGAACGCTGCTCGATCAGTGTGGTTAGTTATCAATTTTCCGTGAGTTCAGCTCCAGTTTTGAACCCGATATTGACATCATCGGAGTCATGTGACTGGTATGCGATCACAGCAGTTGAATACTTCATAAAACGGCCGTCGATCACTGTTCGAAATTTTCGGGTTTGACCCACACTTGGATATATATATATATGATAATAAATAGTATGTCAATGACTAGACAAAATTTCCCTGGAAGCACACGACCGGCTTCGCGGTTCTTGCCGTTCGTCAGGCATGCGTATCAAGTAATCTTTTGGCAGTTCATTCATATACTTGTACCCAGGAAGTGTATTTTCGTCACAATAACCTGCCTTGCAGCACCGAGTGACCATTGAATAGACAGCCCTACCACAGCCAGTCCAATGAAGAATCAATGCTATGATTCGATGTTTTGTAAGTGGGTTAGATGTTACCAACCGCAACAAACATGACCTGATGGTCTTGGTAGAATATTTGATAATATGTATATGATATATATGTATACATATTTCACACATCTGACGCCAGACGTTGTGCCAAACAAATCATAGTACAATAATCTTTATAAAAAAGAAAAGCGTTCCATGATTTGCACGTGGACTGAATGCTGTCAGGCTGCCCAAGCCAAGGAAGGTGAATTTCCTTGAGGAATCCACAACCAGAGCCTTCGACTAGCCAATGCCTAACTTGCAAAGTAGCAGGGCGGTGTTTGGAAATCACAATCCATTGGGAGTCGGTGTCCAGTTCATCGGATCATATGCCCTTTGGACGGGGTCAAACGTCCAAGGTGCCCAATACACCTCGATGCCCAACCGAGCCGGTCATCACTGCCACACCGAGGAGGGTGTGGGTGGGTGTGGTTCGTACGCCTCTTGGTTTAGAATCAGGGTTTTTGACAAACTCGTCTAGGTGAACTACCAGTGGTCCACCTCGCTTATAGCCCCGGATGTGGGCTTTTAGTCCTCACACTTTAGTGGGAAAACACCTCCGCCACGAGAAGGCAGTGATCAAGGCTTCCTCAGCAGAGGGTATTCGAGACGCTTGGTCGTACGAGAGCATTTCGCGAGGTGCAAAGTAAGGGTGGCCAGCCGCAACCCTAGAGACCAACCCCCGACCATACTGAGGCTTTCGCGAGACATTTTCTTCACTAACGTGCAGCTCGCTGATCCCAACTACACACTACATATGAATATGCATGGCACATACAGTTAACTTGGGTGTGATTTTCTTCATCGAAGTTTCAGACGGACGCAATTTCATAATCTTAATTTCATCACGAAGAATGAAGTTCGTTTTTCTCACACGTCTCCTCGAAACAATCTTGCTTCGTGTAGAAATTGCGGAGTTGCACCAAGGTAACCTAACAGTTTGCCAACTGTTCTAATACACTATATCTGTCCGCATGACTAACCTCTGCCACGGATATCAATGACTGCCACAAATAATTTAACGTGCTCAGCAACACGTACAACACAACTGAAATTAATTCGGACTAGGAATCCTTCAGACTCCATCTTTCCTCTCGTTAATTGTGCAAATCCACCGCTTCGTCCGGGATTCGGTGACCGGTCCCATTGCACGAAAGTTGTGCGTTACCACTGTGCATTACCACTGTGCGTTACCACTATGCCAACCAGCTCGCATCAAGGCTGGCCAGAATAGCAAATTCATGTTTGCTCAGTTATCGTCCTCACAGTTAGTCCACCATTTATTTTGGCTCAGCAACAGCAACAGCAGCAACACTGAAAGGAACAGCTGTCCATATGTTTATTCTAATCGAAAGCTTACCATCAGATTACATCTAACTTGTAAGGTAGCGGGTACTGTCTCCATTTATATCTGCTAGACTGCACTTTTAATGAGTCTTTAACTCTCGGTTAATGCATACTTGTGAGAGATTAAACCGCAGATTGTTCATGAACATAAAGCTCAGAAAATGGTCAGTCCGTTTCTGTGAAATTGATCCAAAACAACTACTCACAAATAACTGTGAGTTACATGATAAGTGGAATTCCTGACTACTATCTGTCAGTAATACTTGAGAGCGACCTTTCTCCTGAAGGATCTGGATCACTCTATGGCCATATTTACTTGAAAAGAATGTTTGCTCATGTGGAGGAGAAGGCTGCAGTGGTGAAATGAGTCGGGACAGCGACAGTAGCACCTTTTGGAGGGTTGACCGATTTCTTTTGGTACACATTGTGAGTCAGGATTTCTTAGTAGAAAAGGGACAACGAATTACACCATATCTTTAGATTCCTTTGCTTCCGGACAATAATATGTTTACTGCAAATTATGACCCTCTGCAACATTGATGATATATTCAGTTTCACACGAAAGCTCATTGACTAAAACAGGAAACAACCGACGCTTTGTTTAGCTGTGGGCACTAACCTAGTGAGCGGCCTTTCAAGCTATGTTCGGACGCAGTTGTCTAAACCGCCGATGACTTGTAACATAGCACTCTTCAACGAGCCTCATCAGCTGTTATTCATTGGGATTTACGAAATGGTTATGCAAGACGCAGGGCATATTACGTGGCATAATTCACCTTTTTCATGTTAACAAACAAAATAATATATCGGGTTAACTCAAACAGTTGGCAGTGCGATACCCTCGTGACACAGTGGAGTCCTCAGTGAGGGCTAATTCATATGAAATGGAAGAATAAATGTCGCAGATACATTCATTGAACTATGGTCTTTATCAATTTTGATCCCCTAGTGCAAAAACCAGACTGGCTCAAAACTTGACTGCGCATGAAAACTTAATAGATGTTGGTTGAACAAATTTGTGAGTGCCGTCATTCTGNGTCTTATTAATCCTCTCGACCCCTCCCCCAAGCCTCAATCTGTGTTCATCTCAAACTGCCTTGCACCAACCTGATGGTATTCAAATAACCCTAGTTAATTCATTATAGTTTATTGGACTCCATTAAGTCTAAAGTAAACAGTTTATCTGTGCTTATGCTTTCCTACGATATGTTGGCGCCATAGTAAAGAACTCTTTGATACGATGACGTAATGCGTACTGGTAAACTGCTACTTTTTAAATGTGGATGTCAACGAGAGAGCTGCAGGGGCAAAATATCACGTGATTCAATTGAATTTGGAAACGAACAAAGGAGAACTTATACAACATTGAGCTGTTAGACCCAATCTTAATGCAGTCGACAATTTATTATCTCTACTTTTGAGAGAAGCGGCGGTTGGCACAATCAGTCTCACTTGGTATGCCAAAATCTGGTAGGCACTGGAAAAGTTGATGTCTCGAAACACTTTGCACATACATGCGAGGTTGAAAGCCGGATAGGGCAGTAAATAATGACGAATTACAAATGATTTCTGGACGCATCGGGAGTGCAGTGGATCGTATGAGGTAGTAAACAAAAATATCGTTTCGATTTATTTCTGGATTCTACATCTCAAGCCCAATTTCCATATTACCAGAAGGATGATTCTTTTAACGAAAGACCCAATTTCTTGAGTACTCCCTAGGTAATTTTATTTTAGTCGATGATAAGCTGAAGGAGGCCTAATTATACCGAGCAATATGAGTTTGTATCATCGTTCGTTTAGGGAGTGGAAGCGAATCGTCCACAGTGAAATGATCAGCATACATTGAGAGTAAATTTGCATATTTCTCGGGATAGGAACAAGGTGAATGATCTCTGCATGTTTTGCTGCATCGTCACAATCTGACGGTCAACGGCTCAACGCAATGCTTGAGTTCTCTGTTTTCGTAGGGCCACTGCAACCAGCGAAATGGAGCTCGGCTATCTACGACTAATCAATATAAGAAGAAATTTTGTCTTGTTTGCCACGATGCACCTCGAAAAATACATGGATATCCATTGTTCTCTCACCTTCTGATGAAGTAAATCGATTGAATGGAAATTTCTATCGGTTTTAATTGTTTGTTTCCGCCACAAATACAAAGTCCATCTGGATAGATATGAAGGTATTATGATACAGTCAGATAAAATGTTGCTTTCCGTTCGTTGGAACAAGATTATCACCAAAGTTTGTTCTTTTTCTTATGCAAATTGATCTGTCTGTCTGTCTGTCTGTCTGTCTGTCTGTCTGTCTGTCTGTCTGCCTGCCTACCTGCCTGCACTGCGCTGCCTGCCTGCCTACCAGCCTGCCTGCCCATCGATCGATCTACTTCAGATTTGAAAATACTGCAACTGAGCTGTCTGACCCTTGCACAACATACCGGTCACCGCCACTGCATTTCGGTTCCGTAACCAGTTTGCGTTCTACTATACGGGTGACACTACTTCCAGTGCTCAGTGTTTTTCTTCGGACTTTCAGGTTCATTGAACGAATAGGAGTTGATCGTGGCCACAAAGTTCATATCTTCTATGTGCAGTGCAGCAAATAGATCGCTTTCTCTGTTGATTTTTGTTTGAGTTTTAGGGAAACAAATGAAGAAAGTTAATCACCGTATGATCTCTTGAATTGACGAACTAAATCATCTATGTGCGTAAACATCCTCGAGAAAAACCGGGTAGTTAGTTGCCTGGGTTTTGACCGCAGCATATAAATTTATTTTTTAAAGACTTCATCTTATCATTAGTTTGGCTCAGTTCCTCACTAACGTAAGTATTGATTTATGGCCGTTATATTTCATTTTGAAATACTTAATAAATTAGAAATATGTGTACTTCGGCTTATGTCTATTAAGTATACAAATGTACCGCCCTACTTTCAGGAAGAGAGTCTCAGCCATACAGAAGCGGCCAGAGGAATTAAAGAAATGTGGAAAATGGGCCTTGGTGTTGCTGTTCATATTGCGGTGACCTTTACCACCACAGGCACCGAATTCTCATCAGTTTTTAATCACTGTCAATAATCAATACATGCTGAAATCTAGGAAAGATCACACACACCTTAACTTTACAGTGATCCAAATTGATTGTCTTATCATCAAAATAAACAGGGCGTTACCATGGTTCGTGTACAAAAGATTTCGTGTAGTTTTGTGTAACTTTTGTGTTTGACGAGAAACAAAACTGACCGGAATTTAGTGGTTTCTCGGCTCAATTTTAGTCAACCCCCGAGGTCTTTTACATACAGGATTGACGTATTTCGGATAGTGTACAATACAATTGCCAAATGTTTTATTTACTGAAGGGTTCATTAGGTTACAAACTACTCGATGAAACAGTCTGTATTGCTTGCGTATCAGGCCCATTTGTTGAGGGGATTATAGTCAAGTGTGTTTTGATTGCTGAATACCAGTTCGCTATTTCAATACCCGATCGGCGGAACTAATTTACTGTTAGATAGCGCTTTGTTTACCCGAATGGGTCAGAGCACATAGAGAAGTAAAATCCAACCGTGTATTGATATTTCGCTACTCATTTCAGTGGATCATGCAGANGGAATGCCATGAACGAACAGAAAGAAGGTCGAGAGTTGGTAAGTAAAAGAAACATGTTGCTGGTAAATAGTGCATTTCTGTCAACTACGTCCATACCCAGATAACTGGGCTACATTATCATTTTAGTTTTAGTACGTCTACTTATGACAACTCCGCGTAGGATTACATAACAAAGATTCGAAAGTTATGATTAACTGAACCGTGTGCTTTTTACCGATCACATGCTCTGCAACCGATGAACTCGGATTTTGAATAGGAGAGCCTCAGGGTGTTATACAACACTGATTCCACCGGACACCTGGGACTATGTTCTGACATTCGAAGTGATGGTGTTTGACTAGTTCTACTTGCATTAGTGTCAACGCAACTACAGTGGAAACTATACGCCATATGTCGGGTAAAATATAACGGGTGATTACGTTCGCAGTTGCCTGGACTAACCTGTCACGAGCTTGATCGAATACAGGTCTGTGGTGTTGGTGTCTTCTCCGAGCTGGAAGTGTTCTTCGCAGGTGTAGCACTGATGACGTTGCCTACCCCGGCTACGAAATGTCTGAGAACAACACTTCCAGCTCGGAGAACATACCAACACCAACATCCACATCCCGAGCTATAATCATTCCATATTATTTCCATACCTGTTGTACTTGGAACGTGCGGTTCATAGCAGAGATGAGCTTATGCCGCACATCTTCTTCTGTCACATCCAGCTCTGTCAGTCGTTGAGTGTGCAGTTCACCCGCTAAGCTGCTTGCTCGCATTCTATCGTGAGACGATTGGTATCTGCTGGTGGAGTGTTGCATTTTAGAACACTCTTGACTGTGGTGAATAAAAAAAGGCTAAACCCAGTCACGTATGTATTCGGTTCAGTGCAAAGAATCGGTGGTCCAGCCCATGAAATTCTGACCATACTAGCTACCACGGAGGAGGGGACATATTATTGAGGCAGATGACCTCAAAGCTGTCTATCATCAAGGTGGGGTTTTGGCGACAGAGTGTAAAACTAAAAGCTTGTTGATCACTGTCTCCGTGATTTATCACAAATTCCTAAGAATAGCTAATTTGTTTAACCTCCTATCCTTTCTTATTCTCGTAGATGATATATGTAAAGGCCCATGCAACTGATTAAAGAGACATAAACACAGAGGATTTTTAGATGCCCCAACCAAATGGCTTTTCAATCAGATTCCCTGTTCCTGGCACACACTCAAGCATAATGTTTTGTGAGGGAGAGTGGACTTGAAGGCACCCATATCCGGGTCAACGTAGCGTTGCTTTTACAACAAAATTAGTCATCAAACTACCAATAGAACTTTGCTGCTTTGGTCTGTATTCGTTTACATTTCAAGTAATGCTTTTTGAAAACACGTTCCAAGTTTCTCGGTGAAATCCGTGCAGTATAGCATAATACATGTACCACGTGGAAAATTTACGTTATCTTAACTTGATATTTCTGTACCCTAATGAGGCTGGACATGGATAAAATTCTATCCGAGTGTCGTGGATAACTTTTGTTTGGCTAACATTCGTGTGAAGATGCAATGAATGTCTGCATATTCCGACCAATAAACATGCACAGGCACATTTCTTCTTCCTCTCCTCTTAACAACTCGCGGCTGCGGTGTATTTAAGCGCCTCTAAATACCGTCCATAAAGCACCGAATGCTTAGTTGAACGGAATCTTACCGAAGTGCGAAGCGAAACGTTGTTTCTGGAATTGAGTAGTTAAACAGGTTTGTTCGAATAAAGTGACTCGCAATCTTTGTTACGTGACCGAACTCAAGGTCAACCATGTTGAAATACATACGTATCCAGCACACTGTCTTTCAAGTACTCACCACAGGGTAGTATGCGCAGCGGTAATCGTTCTGCCTCAGGGGNNGGGGGGGGGGTTGAGAGTTTGAATCTCATCAACTCAACCCAACCTTTCTACCTCTATCTGTATCATCAGGAGAGTTTTAACAGCCACTGCCTACTTTCTTCTTTGGATTTAGTTGCAGAATTGCTTATGCAACAGAAAGACTTACAAAAGGTTTAGGCATAGTTAGCCAGTTCCACACTGCTTGGTTGTACCCACATAGTCATTGAAATCCCAGGACATAGGATAGGCAATGGGACCAACAGTCACTTGTACAACCAGAAATCAACTACTTGAAGCTTTGTAGGTGTTCACTTTAGTTCAGTTAATACAAACATTATAATCATTTAAAAATATGTATAACAATTCGTTTTGTGACCAGGTTTCCCGTACTTCATTTGCGTTAGAATTATCTCTGATGACCAAAAACTTGAACTGGATGACTGGTTCAGCTTTTTGAGTCTGGCCAGCACTGCTTACACTCTATGCATTTTACTCGTGAAGATATGAAGGACTCCCAAGGAGTGGAACTCCACTGACAACTATCAAAATGTGTCCGATGCCCGCACAAATCGATTGAGCTAAGTTTCACAGCTCACTGAATTAATCAACGAGGGAACAAACTATGTGGAAGGCAGTACAATCAGGACTTTGATCTAATTAGGCATGGTTTGGGATTTTAGGGAGAAATTATAAGCTGATTACTTACAAAACACTAACAGCGATTCAACGTGATGGTCATGGTGACACGGTTGGGGTCAAATTCGTCGCACTTCGAGAAGTTTAAATTTCTAAGAGTGACGTTAACCAATCTTACTTATGTATGCCATCATTCAAACTTTAACTGATCGCGTATCCCAAACTAAGAATGGCATATGTAATGCTGTATTTCACGAAAAAAGAACAGGAAGAATAAGATCGATAATTATCATTCTCAAGAAATGTGTGATAGGTAACCTTTGGAATTATTTTCGTTTCACGAAACTTGAAAAACTTCTTGAATATGGTTATTTTCTCACTGCTACTAAAAATGGAACTTTCGTGGGTATGAGCATCTATTTAAAATTAATTATTTACCTTTACTTTTTGTTGTCCATTTTATTTTTCCCCTTAGGCAACACATTAGAGTTGGAAAGATGCATTTCATAATTTTAATTGGTGTTCAGTGAAGTGTGCATATCTGGCGTATTATTGAATTTCGGAAAGTTTGGTAGAGATTAGCCAACGACACCAAGACCAGACAAGACAAAGCTAAGAGCAACCACTTGGTTTTATTGTCAGAATTTTGGCTCACCCATTATGATACGGTTTTTGTGAGTTTTCGGTTTGCTTACTATTGTTTATTCAAGTAGTATCATAAAGTAAATGATCAAAGACCACAATGCATTCACAAGCCACAACACAAGGGTTATGTCCAGTGCTCTTTATCGGGCCTCCTAAAACGGTTCGGTGGCACAAAAAGGATTAAAATACCAGAGAACAAACAAAATCCTCCACGGTGAACCCCTCTTTGAATATCGATTTGAACTGACTAACCTTCGGAATTCACCTTGGTGTACCTCAGTTCATCAACAAAATCATACACTTGGAAGCACCAGACAATAGATTTTAGCTCTTATTATACTTATAAGTAGGGCATATCCACTGACCCGTACAGGCTTGAACTCTGAACCCATCGCGTGGGAGGTGTATACTACTGCTGTTCCAATCAGCTCAAAGTAGAACTGAACCGAATCGCCAAGTTATGTTTGTTCAGTTGACGTACTCAATGGTAGTCTGTCAGTTAACCGTTGGTCCGACAGCTAAGAAGAGAACCTCAGTTGACCACCTGTTAAGTCCAATCGAAAACCTCCCATCAAATCACGTCTTCCATGCAGGTTTCGGTTTAATGTACCACAAACATACCAGGCCGGAGTGACAACTCGCATTTAACTCACAGTTACTTGTGAGTACAGAGTACAAAGAGAGAATTCGAGTGCAAGCAACTGGTCAAAGTTGGCAGAGGAAATCTATTGAAGCTTTCATCCTCTGTTAAAACAGCAGGGTTAATGACAATAATAAATCACTTTCCAAATGCATGTTGGAATCTCACGATTCAATGTAACAAACATGGATGCATATGTTCACCTTTTCCTCGTTGCTAGGGTCCTGACACCTACTGCGGGTATACTGTAAAGTATATTTGAACGTTTAGATGATTCATTCAACCTGAAAAACTGCTTTTGGTCTTCGTACTATGTGTGCCGGAGAAACGGAGACGGATGCCATATTGCCCTCTGTTGA